>JAMQCK010000185.1:0-42427 GCA_024196135.1 Pleurotus ostreatus/Saccharomyces cerevisiae fusant | reverse complement strand
CGGCGGTGGTTGACCATGCCGGCGACGAGAGCGCTCCACGTACGACCGGCGGGCTTCCTCTTGAGCCCCTTCTTCGGCATGTTGCGCCTCAGAGCCTCCGGCCAGTTGACGAGGCAGATCCCGAGGCGGTACGCGATGTCGGACCATATGGCCCGAGGGAATTGTCGAGGATCCTTCGCCGTATGGCGCGACGACAGGCGCTCGTTCGCCATGCGATAGATCGCACCTGCGTAGTATAAGTACTGAGACAAAGCTGAAAATGGGGGTGCGAACCTAGATCCCAGCGCAGCAGCTCATAGAGTATGCGGAGATACTCGTCGCTCCTATTCTGGTTGGGGTCGAGGCTCCAATCTCGCTCAGGGAACCAACCCTCAATGGGGTCCTCGAGCGCCGCGGCGTTGGGCTCACCGTCTTCTTGCAAGCCGCGCAGCCGTAAGTCGCATGCCCTGCGTAGCCATCAGTAGAGGCACAGCAGGTAAGGATTAGAAACATACCGAAGCATAGTCGAGACATCCTCAAGCCCGCGCGTGAAGTTACCCGAGTAGCGTCGCAGGAGTTCATCATAGACGGCGCCGCCACCAAACATGCCGGTATGCGCCCTGCCGTGAAGGTCGACGATGTAGCCGACAACGGCGACGCCGTTGTTGAGGTTAGCGGCAAGGGCGAGGCGCGAGAATTGCTGAGCGAGCGAGTCGATCTGTCGTTGGCGCTGCCTTGACGATGCGTTCTCGATGAGCTCGCGGTCCATCTCCACGCAGTAATCGTACTCTTTCTTGAAGTGGTCCATAAGCTGGTCTGTCGTAGGGTTTTCGCCAAGCTCCGCCATCTTGGATCGGTATGCCGCGTCCATCTGCGCCCTCCGCTCCTCGGACGAGACTGAAAGATCAATCGTCAGGCTTTCATTGCGTGAGCGGGTGGAGGTGGTGGCTTACCTTCAGGGTCAACGGGGGTCGTGGACGCCCAGTAGCGCCGGAAGACGTTCGCACGTTGCCAACGACGGGCGTGCGCACTGTCCGAGTGCATCCAGCCGGCCAGTCGGAACACGACATCCAAGGGCTTGTTGTACTCCTGCGCAATCGCCTGTAGTTCCAAGATGTATTTGACACCCTGCTCCTCAGCCCTGGTCCGAGCCTGGTCCGGAAGGCGTCCGGGCGCGTAGGCAGGTGCGTCGTCTGCGGGGGGTCGCGTGCGGTTGGTAGCCCTGCGTGTCGACGGGCCAGGGGCGTTGGGGTCATCCTGGGGCACGAACGAGAACAGGTCGTCCATGGGGGGAAGCTCCGCATCGTCGGGAAGGTAATCGCCAGCGTTGAACACGCCGGGAGAGGTGGAGGGCTGCGCTTCGTCGAGGGCGGGGGCTTTGCCTTTGCCCTTGTCAGCTCGCACGGTGCCGGAGGGGCCCGCGGCATTGCCTTCGTCGTCCGAGGGTGCCGGCGCCCTTCCCTTAGCCTTCTCCTTCGCGGTATAGCGAGGCCGGTTGGAGTCGTCCGAGTCGCTCGAGCTGCTTGAGTCGTCGGAGGACCCTGAGCCGCCGGACCCATCGTCCTCCTCCCCTCCCTCCTCCTCGTCGCTCGACTCATCGGCGCGCTCCTTGCCCTTCCCCTTCCTCGCCTTCTTCGCCTTCGCCTTTCCCTTCCCCTTCTTCCCCCCCTTCTTCGCCTTCTTCGCCTTCTTCGACTTCCCGCCCTTCCCCCCCTTCTTCGTCCTCCCGCGAGCGGATGCATTACTGCCGTCGTCTCCAGACTCCGAGTTCTCTGGGGACGCCATGGGCACGTCAACTTCATCTGCAAAGAGATCCTCCGCTGCGGCGTCAGAACCTCCGGCGGGTGACATCGCCTGTACTTGGGGCGGTTTCCGAGGGGAACGTTCGGCACCGTTGCGACTGCGCTTCGACTGTCGCCTCGTTATCGGAGAGCCCGGTGAAGGAGCGCGCCTCTTTTTGGGTGGCCGGGTTGGGGTCGAGTGGCCACTCCCCTCGTCAGAGAGCTCGTCCACGCCCTGGCCGTCGCCGGCGTTGCCGGGATCTTCGAAGTCTGGGGAAGGGTCGCCATCTGAAGAATTGTCGGACGGGCTTGGTGACGGCGGTCCAGATGGTGTGGGTGAAGTCGGCGACGCCACTGGTGCGAGGGATCGAACACTTGTAGCATGCGCGGGCGGGCGGGGGATGTCGACGTATGCGAGGTTTTGGCGCCTTGCGTTGTTCCCCACGGTCGCACGGCTAACAGATGCCGAGCGCCGCGAAGGCCCCCCAGCAGATGAGGGCCCGCCACTCGCAGGGTGCGAGCTGGGGTGAGGCGAGGCAGATGGCGGCCCGGCGCGATTCCCGCCCTCCTGAGGCCGTCATGAGGAAACATCAAAGCGCAGGGCGTCGAGAGCGTACCTTGGATCGTGCAGCCTTGCCTTGGGAGGACGGGGCATCGTTGTCGACGTCCATGGCCGTGCCTTGGAGGCCCTCCGTTGCGCGCTCTTGCGAGGCCGCCGCAGGTTCCGACGCCATTGCCTAGTGATGCGTTAGAAAGGCGATCGCATGGGGGGAAGAATGGAGCCGACCTTCGCCTTCCCTTTGGACGCCTTGGCGCCGCCTTTGCTCTTAGACTTCTTCGTGGGCGCCGGGGGGTCAACGTCCATTGCGTCGTCTTCAAGCCCATTTTTGTCGATGGCTTCCGCCTGCAGGGTGCGTGAGTTCGAGCGCACCATCAGTCGGGGAGGCAACTTACAGTCGACGGAGTGTGGGTGCTCGACTTCGCGTCCCTACGCCGAGCGAGCGAGCCGGTCGCGTCCACTGCCGCCGCGGCCTGAGCGCCAGCCTGACGAGCACTCCTGCGGGGGGCGGGTGGTTCGTCGACGTCCATGGGCGTGTCCTCAGGTGTAGGATTGCCCTCGCCCTGGCTAGGTCCTCCCCCTCCGCCGCGTACGGGTTGAGGGACTGCGCCGCGTCGCGTACCGCGCCGAGTCACGGGCAGGTCATCGTCGACCGCCGCCTCCTGCTGAGCAGCCGCGTTCGCGGCAGCAGCGTCGCGTGAAGGCGCCGTGCGAGGCTCGCGGACGGCGCCGTTGGTCTTGGGCTTCTGGTTAGCGCGCTTGGGGGGCATGGCGGGTAGGGATGTCGATGCGAAAGTTCTGCGCCGTGGTGGGGGGAAGAAGGAAAGCTCTGGTCCTAGAATCTGCAACTGTTGCGCCGTCAGAGTGAGCCGGTTCGCAGCCATGCACGCAGTCAACTGGCTCACCTGAACGAGGGCCCCTATACTCCAAACGTGGGCTGTTCGCCAGCAAATTTGCCAATATTCGGCCGGCCGAGCCGCGCAGGAAAATGCCGCCATTTGCCATTGCCAAAAACGCCCTGGATGAAGCATCAGAGGCTTATCTGTACACGCTGCATCAAAATATTTACTTCCGAACCTCACTACAGGCTCGCCGTGCTCCCTTGGCCTTCGTTGCCCTCGTAGAACCTTCTGCACGGTATCTAATTACAACTTGGTACAGAAATGATCCTCCGCGCGCAGTGTACGCAGGGGTTCCATCAAAAGGCATTTGCGGCAGACAAATCTTAATACGAGCGCGAACTCGGTGGCAGGCGGCACGGGGATCAGGTCGTCCCAGGTCATCTCCAGCTGACAGGAGGGGTTCACGGTGGAGCCACGGAGAATAATTGATGCCCCGTCCTTCTCGACGCCGCGCTTGCGAAGGAAGCGACGAGCTTGCGAGAGCTCTAACCAGCCGCCCTCAAGAATTGGAAGGTGAAAAAACCGAGGTTCGTCGCTGAACTGGGGGTGCGTGAGCTTTGAGCGAAGCGCGAGCAGAGGCGGACGAACCTGGTTGAAAATAGCGCATAGTAGGGTACGCCCAGTGGCGCGCCGGCTGAGCGTGACAGCGGGTGCGCGCCAGGCCGGGCGGTGAAGCTCAAGGTGGATGGATCTCTCGAAGGGCGGCGCGGGGATCGGTAGCGTGTCGTACCAGTTAATGTTCATGAGCGCGCTATTAGGGAGCCGAACCCAGAGGGACGCGTTGGCGGGGTCGAGGCCCTTGGCGACTAGATGGAGCATGACGTTCCCGACGATGAAGACCTCCATGTAGGTACGGGCGCGGAGGATCAAGGTCTGCGGCTAAGGGCAGGGCATGAGCGCGCTGTCGCATGGAAGGGTGCTTGGTTGCGTACCTCGGCAAGATCTGCACCGACGTGGAAATAAACCATCGTGCGCTCGTCGTCGCGCATACCCGACTGCCCATTAGCCTCGTCCTCGGCCCATTCCTTGAGGGGCAAGGGGCAGTCCATGGCCTCCTCCTGCCTCTCCTTCCACATCCTGCGATAGGCCTCTCCAAAACGGTAGAGGTACTGAAACCGGTCGAACAGGAGGTTGGGGAGGGCGTCGCGAAGTTGGATCTCGATGCGGCCTACGTCGGCTTTGAGCTTGTCGAGGAATTCGGTGGTGGAGGCTGTAGGGCGTGAGCGAGGGGCGACGGAATGGATGGGCGAGACTCACAAAGGGACTCGCGGTAGTACCCGCCTCGAAAGACGGCATGCGACAGGACGCCGTAGAAGATATGCGGCTTCTTCTTCGCTGCCTTTCGAAGGCGCCTTTCAAGGTCCGAGCGCAGGACGGCCGTGGCTTCCTTGGGCTTGGGGGGGGGAGGGACCGTATAGTCCTCCATGGCGGTGGCTGGTAGTGGTAGAACGTTGGTCCTGCGAGGTTTTGTGAGCGGGCGCGCCTAAGGGACGGCTTGACACGTGGCGCACCGGGCATTTCCCCATTTGGAAACAACGCTATGCGCCCAATCGGGCAGAAACTCCCCCTCGCGAAGCCTGAATCGGTTTTCTTGCATGTTCGTGTATGTGCTAGTATACTAAAGACCCCTGCTAATCTCTTTGGCCTTACGCCGGAGCTCTGGCAGGCGCGAGAGCATCGCAATGCCCTTCTTCCAACGCCCCGCGTTCTCCTCGCGCGCTGCCACCCTCCCCGCGGCATCCAGCGAGCCGTAGTACTCCTCGTCCAACTTAAACCCGTGTTCTACAAAGCGAAATATAGCCCCGGCAGTGTACTGGGTAACGGAGTAGCGGGTCTCGCCCGGGCCGATGTCGACATTGTAATGTGTTACGAGCGCGGATGGGATGAGGATGGTCGATCCGGGCGGGAACCTGATGACCAGCTTAAACTCGCGCAGGACGAGATGCCCTCCGAGGTCGGGGTTGAACCTTCCTAAGGCCGTTATCGCGCAAAAGCCGAAGGAGAGATTCCCGAAGTCGCGGTGGGGGTTGCAGACGGTGCGGGGGCCAAAGTTGATACTGAGGCAGCTCCAAACGCTCTTCTTAAACGCGCGCCGACGGCGGAGGTGCGGCTTCCAGCCGAGAAGGCGGGTCTGAACGTCTGCGTAGTAGGTATGGATCTTGGGCTCCCAGCCAGCAAGCCCGGCTGGTAAAGCGCGTCAGAAATTGGCTTGTACGGGCGGGGGGTCGCGCACCTGAGCCAAAATGGGCGATCCTCTGCATTGGTCGGAGCTGGGTGAGGCGGTCGAGCTCGCGGCGGTTTCGATCGGAGTGCTTCAGAGGGCGAGGTTCCTGCACTATCATCAGATGCGCGAGGGTGCTACTGTGGATGCACACCCTACCTCCTGACCCCCACCGAAGGAGGTGCCGTGCGCTTTGACAAAGAAATCCCCGCGGCGATGGTAGCGATCATCCGCTGGGAAGGTCATGCCTTCGCGCGCGAGCTCCAACTCATCGGCGAGTTTGAGATGCTCCGCCTCAAACCCCTCCCCCTCTGGCATTCCCAGCGCAGCGGCGATGACCGTCTGCTCCTTCCCGCAGGTAAATGCGGTCGGCTGCCTACGGGATGGTGAGAGGGAATGAGCATGCGGGGACCCTTGCAACGTACCTTCCTTGCCAATCAACGATCTGGAATCCCTCGGCCTTCAGCTCTTGCAGGGCGGGTACGCCAACCTCGCCCCCATCGCGTCGAGCCGCCCATCCTGTGCTGGTGACTGGCGCGGCCTTCAGGTTGAACTGCGTCGGCTGGGTCTCGGCGGCGAGGATCTTCTCGGCCCGGTGTCGCTTTGACGCTTCGCTCGTATTTCCTTGTTCCGCACGGCGCTTTTTCCTCTGGCGCGCGCTCTTCCGAGCGTTGGAATTGCGACCGCCCCCAGGTTGGGCGACATTGGGCACGGCGGGGGGCGGGATGCCCTCGTCGTCCGAGTCCGTGAGCTCGGGGAGAGGGGAGCTCGAGCGTGAGCTTGCGGCAGAGGCGCGGTCGGCCCCGGTATCCGATTCGACGTCCGATTCAGGCCCGTACTCATCCACTTGATCGCGCTCCGCTTTTTGGAATAACTCCTCCAAATCAACGTCGGCAGCAATTGGGATGAAATTGGTAAACGCTTGGCCGCTTCGCGTGGTCCGAGCTGGGCAATGAATCAGCGTATGTCTATTCCAGTATCCGACGGCCCCGGAAGGCGGCGCATATGGCGCATCGTATGTCCCTGTCTGCCATGCGTTGACTGACGGGGCGACTGCTCTCGCGCGCCTCCCTGGGGTGGGTGACACTCACCCTGAACCAACCCCTTCAGGTCCATCGTGGTTGCGAGGAAGAAGTAAATTTTCCGCTGGGGGCACGCGGCAGGTTACGAGATTCCCCACAAATGTCGACGCACGCGGCCATCATGTGACCGTGCGTAACGGGAGGCAGTTCAAGTATCTGAAACTCGGTCAGCCCTCACAAATTGAAGTGCACAAAGGAGGCCCTCCGACATCTGATCATTCAGTATACCAGCCATCCTCCTCCTCTAGACCCCCTTCTTGTATGGGACTGAGCGCCGTTCCTCCCCCGTTACTTTGCGGCTCAAACGCCGCCCCGCCGTCCCCCGCTTGGGATTCCTCCAGCCAAGCGACCTCCCCCTCTAATCTATCCCTTTCGGCGAGGACACCCTCAACCGCCTCCACCATCTCGCCATCCTCCTCAACCTCGTCATCGACAAGGCCCCCTATACCGGGTCCATCCTCCTCATCAAGGGCTTCGGTCGCCCTGCCAAAGGCTGGGTCGTAGTCGCAGGACGCCTGCGCCCATTCTTCGAGCGCGAGCGCAAATTCCCCCTCGGAGGGGCCGCGCACATTGAGGCCGTTATTATGCCAATGCACCGCTACACGCAGAAGAGTCCGCCGGCGGTTTTCTAGTTGATGGAGCAATGCCGGAGCGTCTATACCCGGTCAGATCTAGATTACTCGACGGTTTCGGCAAGATAAGGGGCTTACCTGGCTGGCGCAGGCCACGTCGCTGTGCATTTTGAACCGCGAGCCACTCGTGCTCGTACCAATCTAAAACATTCTTCCGCTCGTGCTCCAGCCGCGCCTGCTCCTCCAGGCAGCGGTCCAGCAGCAGCTGCCCACGGATTGCCCTTCGCATATTATCGTCCGCCATCCAGCGAGGGGCCTGCGAGGAGTCGGCGGCGTCAAAACGAAGGTCATCCCAGCATGGATTGTCGATATCGAGGTCCCAGAAGCCCGACGGTGGCAGCTCCTTCAACGGCCGAATGGTGCATGGCCCGCGACGGCCGCGCTTCTTGATGAGCGCGGCCAGCTCGCGGCAGAGTTTGTTGTATTTGCTCACCGTCGTCTTGACAGTGCCCTCACGACGCTCGGCGGCCGTCTTGATATGTTTGTGCAGGCGCCTCTCTGCGAACCAGTCAACGCATGTCGAACCGGCGGGCTTTGGTGAGCCACTTACCGCTACCGCCATTCTTGTTCCGGTGTGAGCGAACGACACGCTCGACCTCCATCTTCTGCTTCATGATCCCGACCTGCGCGCGTCGAAGCAAAACCAAGCCGTTCGCGCGCACATGCAGCAGCTGGCTCTTGGTCAAGCGACGCAGCTGCCTCTGCCCCACGACCCCAAGCTCCGCAACCTTGTTCTCGTACCGCGCCTTCGCAGCGAGGAGGTTCGCCTCGGCGAGCTGAAGCTCTGCCTGGCCTTCCAGACCAAGATCCTTACCCTCGGCGGCGGTCCGGAGCCTGTCAACGGCTTTCTCCGCCTCCTGACGCTCGCCGAGGAGATGGAGGGCTTTCTCAACCTCCCTCTGGCCAAGATCCTTGCTCTGCTCTGCAATGGGGGTCAGGAAAGTTTCGCGGTGGTGCGCGAGGGCTTACTAGGCAGCGGCTTGGTCTGCTCTTCCACCTGGGCAGCCCATTCTGCCCTCACGACGGCCGGATCGCTACCAGCCTCCCCCGAATCGGCGATCATGCGGAGGGCTTCGGCGCGCTTTCCCTCAAGGTTGCGGGCCTTGCGGCTCAACCATGCGCCCATGTTTGCGCCGGCTTCCTTGGTGGCGAAGGCGATCTGTCCGTTCAGCGTGTAAAGTCGGAGGTGGTACTGGTGAAGTCAGTTAGGCGCGACGGCGACAACTTAGGACGCAGGGCTTACACCGGCGACTCGCAGATATGGTATGAGCCTGCTTATTGAGTACCAAACCCTCTCGCACCCTTCGCCATCCGTCAACCCAAACCCCAAGCATTTCCGAGGGTGATAGATGATCTGGCAGGGCCAGTCATGCCCGAACGCGTGGAAAATGGACACCGCGAATTGCAGCCGGTGCAGATACTTGGCGAAAATTCCGTAGCGCACGGCGCTGGCGTGCATCTGGCAGGCGATGTCGTACAAGACGCCGACACGCCAATCGTCCGGCAAGTTCTCCATGAGCGCGTCCATCAGGGCAACCGCGTAGTACTGCTTCTCGCCCGGGGTTGTCATGTTCGCCCAGAAGAGGGGAATGTCGTGGCGACAGATCAAGGCCATTACCGCCGTCACGTCGTGGTTGCCTACGTTCGCCTTCGCGATAGACTCCTGCGCAGCCGTGAAGCTTTCCTCGCAGTTGCGCAGAGCATCCGCAGGTACACGAATGCCGACCAGCTCCTCTTCATGATTCTCAGCGCTCCGTGCACCCCCTGAGCGTTTACGCGGCGGTTTCCTCCCTCCGCGTGCCGCATCCACCCGCTTCTCCGCCGCATCAAGCGTCGCCTCGTCGAGCATGATGCTAGCCGGATGAAGAAAAGCGGGGTCGCGAGTTTGCAAATTGTGCTTTTGCGAGAAGCAGGCGTCCAGGGCGACGATCGAATCAGGCGCGCTGGTTTGTGATGCGCTGAGCCGACGATTGCTGCCGAAACATGCGGCGCAGCGCCCGCGAAGGTACTCGGTCGGCTCGGCGAGGATCACAGCCTCGTCGCCTTCGCCGGCGCCGCCCTCGTTGTGGAGCAGCTCGTCGCTATCATCCCGACGCTTGCGCCGCTGTCCGACGGATGGTGACGCCGGTGATGGCGGGCTTCTCGTAGAGGCAGTAGGCCGCCCCGCAGGCGTTGGCGAGGATGGAGGCGCGCCGAAAGACAAGTCGCCGTCGTCGTCATCATCGACATTGTCGAGAGGGGCGGGCGCAGTAGCCAGCTCTGGCTGTCGAATGAAGTTATCGACGTGAACTTGGACTTGGTTGTGCAGGTGGGTGAACCATAGCAGGGCGTACCCGAATCGCTTTCGCAAGTTGTCCTGCAAGCATTGTTAGTGATGGCACGCCAATGTCAGATTGTACGAACCGAGTACTGTAGCTTGTGAGACCGCGCAATCAGGAATAATTCCATCGCTTTGCACCAAGCAGTGACGTTGGGAGAGATGTTGAGGAAGAGCAGGCGTACGAAGTCGAGAACGTTGATGTCGATGGCGAGTGAGGGCCGGTACGGAGCGCAGGGGAACAGTCCGACTTCGACGAGTTGGGTTGCGGCGGGGCGACAATGACAGCTGTTTATATCTACGCGCCCGACATCTATAGCAAACATGAGTTATAGAACAACGATGCGCTCATTGAGGGTACTTACCACTCATGCGCAAGACGACAACGGATAGGCGGAGTATGGCCTTGCCCCCGCACGTACAGACCCCCTTCGTTGGCTCTTTGCGACGGGGTGGGTCGCGCAGATTCTTAGTTTCCGTGAGCAGCCTCATATACGGTCCTCGAAGCTTGGGCAGGACTTCCTTTGTCCATCGCGCTGTGGTCTCGAGTCGTTTCTTGCGATAAGCCTCACGGCGCGCGGTCTTCCCTGCATCGATTTCGTCCTCCTCCACATCTTCCTGCGCGCTAACAACGGGATTGTGTGGCTCATCGACCCAATCACCGTCCTCCTCCTCGCTCGAGCTCGAGTTATCCGACGGGGGCACACCGAGAACGAACCCGATCTGCGTGGGTAGCGCTCGCGATGTTGCCTGCTCTTGATACCCTCGACCGAAGCTCCTGAAGGCTCGCACAGGGCTGCTGTTGCGTTTCGCCCGCGTTCGCTGGACCTTCACCGACTGGGGCGTCAGCCCGGTGCCGCTTGTCCCTCGTAAGGTCCCGCCCGCCGTTGTCCTCCTCACCGGAGTGGTTGGAGGTTCGTACGGAAGAGCCTGGGTATCGCGATTCTTGCGAGGGGTGAGCGGAAAGGCGCTGGGCGCACTAGGGCCCGCCGCGGATGTGGCGGGTGATCGCGCGACAGTATTTGGGCCCACTAAACGTGCAGCGGCTTGTGAGCGTTGCGCCTTCGTGACCCTACGCCGCATTCCCATCGTGGTTGGTGCAGAAGGATTGGGTGCAGTCGCCCATGATAATCGATGGAGGGATCAGGCTCCGCGTCGACGCAGTGCCTGCCCCGCGCGGAAGCAAAATGGAAGCAAACTGCACGGAAACAGATTAAGCGCTCTGCTCGGAGGCCTTTCTACGGCGACAAGCGCACCTTATGCATGCGCCCTATGGTGAAGATATGCCGCAGGTATATGCGCACTCCACTGGCAACGATACCGGCGCCTGTAGGTATCGAAATAGTGGACGAGGGTGCCGGAATGGGATGCCGCCGTGACTTGACGCATTGCCGCGCACTGGGACTCCATCGCTCGTCCCCCCGCCGTGTACAGCGTTCTTTCCAGGTTGTGCACGTACGGCGAAGGAATGACTGCTTAGTCGGGGGGCATTAGAGAGCTCATATTGTGCGATCTCAACGAGAAACGTACCGTCCGTATCCGAGAATGTCCAGCGTTTTTGTCACCAAGTGGCTTAAAGGCGCGCATCAGAGGGCAGCATCTAGAGTCGTAAGCACACGTCACCTGCAAAACGTGTAGCGCGATACGTACGGTGTCACCTCGCGCAGGCGATGCGTGCATGCCTATGCGAATATGGGAAATCTCGGCCGCGCCAGGATGTTGGTGACTTCGTGAGTAAACGCCCCGCAAAAACAGCAAAAGTAAGAGACTCACATCGAAGAAACGACAGGGATCAAGAGCCCACTCCCTGGTGCACTGTGGCCCGGCAAGGAGTACTGGAGAAACAGCGTCTTTGGACACTTCGCGAGGTCGGAAGGGAGTAGGGGACACGTTGTTTTCTTGACTCAAGCCCCCTAACAAATGAGGGTGAGACAACGCTCCGGCCCCCTAACACATGAGGGCCGGTATCCTGCGGGCTTGCTGCATGGTCGAGAGAGATTAGAGGGGCGAAGGAAGAAGGGAGAGTCGGAGAGGCGGGTGACGACGGGGCAGGGTGGTGGGAGTTCAGAACTTTCTGACGGCTCCTCGTGCCGGGCAGCTCCGCTCGGCAAGTGCCGAGGCCGGCCGCGAGCCGGCCGCAAGCACAACCAAACATAACATTTCTCCTTCCTCCCACATCCTCTAACGCGCTCACCGCCGCTGCGTCTTTCGCGTCCGCGCCTCCCTCCCTCTCTCCCTCCCTCCCTTCGGCGTCTCCGCACGTGTCGCTGAGAGACAACAAGGTACGTGGCTATTTGACTTGCACTCGAAAAACTGACCGACGTTCTTCAGCGCCTATCGCCCCCGTTCGCGCGCTATACGAAGCGCGTCGCTCTCTGGTAAGTCGTAGCGATCCAGTTGACGCGCGCTAACTATACATCTTAGTCTCCGCCGCCGCCTCCCCGGCACTCAACTCCCTTTCCCATACCTGGTCAGATTCGCGTGCCATTTGTTAGGCGCGCGATCGGCTCGTGTAGCATTTGTTAGCCGCACGAGTTTCTCAAGAGGCCGCCAAGCAGGTCGACACCGCCTCCACCGGCATCACCACCCCCACGTATATCCTCAAGTTTCATCTCAGTACCATGGCCCCCTCGACGCGCTCGCGCACCCCTTCCCAGACATCCTCCCCTCTCTCCTCTCTCCCGCCCAGTCCGGCACCTGCCTCGTCCGCTCTTCCCGCCATAGATCCCGCCGCCGCCTCGTCGTCAGCCGCCCCCTCGACACAGAACGCCCCCTCGACGCACGCGCCGAACGTCAAGAAATTTGACTCTCTCCAAAACTGGCTCAAGTTCAAGCGCGCAGACGGGCAGGAGAAGCAAGGACTCTACACGGTTGTCCCTAAGCCTCCGAAGGCCCTGTCTCCCCCCCGCGCCCTTTCTCCCCCGCGCGCTCCTTCTCCCCCGTGCGCCCCATCGCCAACAGCCGAACCCGTCGCCTCCTCCCAGACGTCTTCGATCTCCCGCGCTGTCCTGTTGGACAACGGCATGTTCGTGCGCACGCCTCACGGGTCGGATGCCCGCGATGCAGCCATCAAGCATGTGCTTGACGCCGTCGCAGGTGCAAATCGACACGCGAACCTCAACGAGCGTGTCGCACCCGGCGCGAACATGGACGACGAGCAAAGTGCGCGCTTTCGCGCGCAGGAGGAAGAGATGGCGGCGATGCGACGCGCCCTTGCACGGCAGGAGGAAGAACTGGCGGCTGCGCGCAAGGCTCTAAAAAGGCAGCGTCAGGAGGGAGGACGGCGGGCGAGCGCCGATGCAGACGTGTCGGGCGAGGAGTACGACAGCGCGCACGACGACGTCCGACCACCGAAGGCGTTGCGCGCTTCCGCGGCCGCCGACGCTGCGTCGACTGCTAGTGGCGCACCCTCGACTCCCGCGCAGTCCGTCTCACCATCCGAGGACGACCGTGACGAGGTCGACCTTGCTGAGGAGCAACGCGGGCGACTTATACTCGCCGTGAAGCAGGAGATGGCCGAAGGGGTCGTCTTTCCCCCAGTGTGGGTGGCCGACGACGAGGCTGCGCTCACAGCCAGCGACAGAGAGGCAGCGGACGTCGAGATGTCCTTCGAACAGGCGGTTGAGTCGGAGGGCGCTGGGCAGACCCGGGCGTTGGAGAAGGGGAAGGGCCGGGCGGATGCGAGCTACAAGCCCCCGACGACGAATCGTTTTTGGAAGGAAATCCAGGTGCGTGCTTATAATATTCATGATCGGTACGCTTTCTAATATCGCAACAGCAAGTTCCATACACCATGTACAAGTCGTCGAGGTCCAGCAAGGAGGCGCAGAACCTGCGCGCTATTCTTCACCATGTCCGAGAGCCGATCCCAGTGGCCACCCGCCCTTGCGTCGCCGACCCCGCCCGCATCCTGGAGGAGGGCGGTATTTCCCCAAGCGTCTTCCAAGACGCGGAACCCAGTAAGTCTCCCTCGCATCCTTGGCAAATATCTAGCTCATCTCCGTCCAGTGGGCGGTGCCGCGTTCGTCTACCGCATCATCGGCTTCACCACGAGCACCAACTACGTCGTCGGAAGCCCCAACGCGGCGTACCTACCCCATGTTCCCGACCCGGACGTCCCCCAACGCATACGCATGCGCCGCGACTGCCGATTTGGGGCAGAAGACGTCACACTCGTTCCTACATACTACATGCCCAACTTCGCCGGGCACCTCGCTTGCATCCCTGCGCGGCCCCCATCATCTGCACATCCCTCCCAGATCATGTACTCCCCCCCGGACCTGATGCTCGGCAAGATATACGACCGGCTGTCCGATGACCAGGATGCGTTCATCCTCACCGACGCCGCCCATGAGCAACTCCGCCGCCTTATCGTACCTCTGCGGAAGAAGGCAAACAAGTACATCGACTTCTGCAAGAGGCACGGCGCCACGCCGATCATTTGGGCGCGCGGTCTGGAGATCGCCCTTGCCCACATCTTTGCGCGGTTGGCCCAGATTCCATCCCCAAGGACTCGCGCACACCTCATGGTGAGGGAGTTGCAACGCCTGTCGCTGGAGCTGATGGGCATGATGAACTTCGTCTTCGAAGTCCAGCCCATCCTCACCGGCCTCGTAGACCCACCCGAAGCGCAGCCCGTGCGCTACTACTTGGGTGCGATAACCTGCGACCCCGCAGAGGTGCAAGCGCTCCATCGTGCCAGTGTGCCGGTCTGGCATGTCATGCCCTACGATGGCTCACTGCGCCAGAGGCTGCGCGACCCGGACTTGACTCTCGTGCCACATGCAGACGCGCTGGCGAAGATGTACGCGCCGGAGGAGATGGCGGAGACTGGGAGGCATCCCGACAACTTACCTTACATTTTCGAAGGCCTCCCCACTCACTTCGACCGCCTCCGACAGATCCACCGATACTCGACGCAGTGCATTGCGGTACATTCGTCGTACCGCGATGACATGACCCCCGAGACTGGCCGCGACCCGTACGCGTACCGGGGCACGAGCATCCGCGTCTACGGCGCATCGCACCTACGCCCCATGGAGGACCTCCTGGCCGGCGGCGACAAGAGGAAGGAGCAGCGGCCGCCGCGTTGGCCGATCGACGGTATCGACCCGAAGGACGACCTACCGGCAGCACCCTCGGGGTCATCCGACCCATCGGACAAGGTGGTAGATCTGCCTGTCGTTGATCTGGATCAGTCCGACGTCGTCTACGAGGCGGACCCGCCACCCCCCGAAGCATTCATTGTGGCCGAGGATGACACGGATGGCGGCTTAGGGCTCGGAGGCACGGCAGCCAGGCCATCTGAGCCTCCAGCGGGTGCGACGGCTTCGACATCGACATCGACATCAGCCGACTCGCCAACATCCGCTATGCCCGCCCCTTCAGTTTCGCCGTCGACTTCGACTTCAGGGACGCCGGCTGCGTCGACTTCGGCCTCACCTCCACCTCCACCCGCGCCGCCCATCGCCAAGCGAATCGAGGGACAGGTTCTCTGGAAACCCGTCGGGGTCCACGACCCGCGCAGGAAGGGCAAGCAGAACAGTACCGGTGTGCTTTCACGTAAGTCGGGCTCTCTCTATTCCCCCACCACATTGACTTATAATACCATCTAGGCAACTACAAGCGCGACCTGCCTACCATGCCGCCCCCATGGCATCGCTGGTGTAGTATGGTCTGCGACAACTGGCGCCATGACGGCGCCATCGCAGGTGATTTGTACCGGACCTTCCCCCTCCCGGCGGCGCTCGTGGGGCCCAACTCGGACGCCAAGATCGCGCGCTTTGTGCAAGTCTGGCTGGCCCTCGAGGACGGCGCCATTGAGAATGCGCGCAGGAACCCCCGCGACCCCGATGCGTTCCGAAAGCATTCCATGGGCATGACCTGGGTGCAGCCCGAAGGCGCGCCCGTCACCGACAGGAAGGACTTCGTGCGGCTACCGGATGCTGCGAGGACGCCCGTCGTACAGGAGCAACCCTGCCTCGCCGTCAGCGCGCAGACGTGGAAAGACGTCCTCAACGCACACACCACGTTCCGCGCGGAGGGCTCGAACCGCCAGGGAGCGATCATGGCGCCCGTTCGCGCTATCTTCGGCCAGACCTTCAAGTTCAGCGCCGTATTGGCCAAGCTCCAGCAGCCCTACCGTGCATTAGGCGAGATCGTCCAGCCCGGCCGCCTGCCCTGCCGCCGCACCATGATAGGCGTTCTCTGGCGGCTCCACGAGCTGATCTTTCGCAAGGACCTTCAGGACGTCGACCGCCGCCTTCGCACCCTCCTCCTGACCCCCGCCGAGGAGGACCATCGCCTTCGCCAAGTCTTCCCGTCCGAGACGTGCGGCGCCGATATCCTCGTGGTCCTCGGCTCTGGCGAGGTTGACCGAGGGTTGGTTGCAGAGGAGTGGACGGCGCGGTACCCGTACGTCTTTGCCCTGGGCGCCCTCATGCTGGACTGGGCGGAGCCCCTCCCTGAGCGCGTTCGCGAGGCCTTGCAGGCGTCGAGGATGTCGGAGAGGCAGTTCCTGTGGTTGGAGGGGAAGATCGTCGAGCACTACGTGGCCATGCTGTTCGCGTACTTCCAGCGCAAGGCCCTTGGCCCCGCCCGTCGCTCCACTGAGGTCTAAACCCGTCTCCTGTCGCGCCCAAGCCGTGGGTTTTTGTTTTATGCGTTTTCTTGGACATTATATCGAGCTGCTGCCTTTTTTTGGACTATTTTGTATTATTTTCTTGACCCCCTCCCCCAACTGTACTTATATGCCGCTGCACCCTGCTATGAATATACGTTGTCTTCACCTTCACCTGCACCATGTGCCACAAGAGCACCGCCCCTCGCATGCCGTACATAGCGTAGCACGAGCAGTAGACCAAAGCCGGCCCCCGTCAGTCAACGCATGGCAGACAGGGCGCATGTGCTGCGGTCGACCTCACATTTATCCCACCACCTCCGAACTGCTTTACAGATACGTGCCTTTCGTCCATCGCCTGGGCAGCACACTAACTCGCCCACAGGTACCCCTTGGCTAGAGGGGGGTAGAAGTTCTGGATGCCATTTCCCCAGAACATCCTGAGTTTTCCTGCACTAGATAGTTCTACACCTCCATCCTCTAGGTTTTTCTGAATACTTATATATGTTTCTTATGCCCCTAGAAAGTTCTGTGCCATGACCGTGTAGAACTTTCTACACACCGGTGGCACAGAACTTTCTGAGCGCTCGTCGTGCAGAAACTTCTGCGCTTTCCTTGTCTAGAAAGGTCTGCACGACGAGCATGTAGAACTTTCTGCGCACCTGTCGTGTAGAAAGTTCTGTACGACGAGCATATAGATCTTTCTGTGCGCTTGTCGTACAGAACTTTCTGAGCGCTTGTTGTACAGAAACTTCTGCGCATTCATTGTATAGAAAGTTCTGTACGACGAGCATGTAGAACTTTCTGCGCACCCATCGTGTAGACAGTTCTGTACGACGAGGATATAGAACTTTCTGTGCGCTCGTCGTACAGAACTTTCTGAGTGCTTGTTGTACAGAACGTTCTGCGCGCTCGTCGTATAGAACTTTCTGTGCGCTCGTCATGTAGAACATTATATGCAAGGAGCGCATAGAAAGTTCTATACAACGAGCGTGTAGAATGCTATGCCCCCACTGGGCTTGTATGCCCTTGAGAGGATTCTGTTGTTGTAGATATATTGCTAGGTCTTTCGGGTATCTTGGCATCTGGAAACATAGCTTGTGTTGCAGATTTTTCTGTGCACCCAACATTAGAAGTGTGTTTGTAAGACTGTAGAACTATCTAGTTACGACTGCCATAGAAATGTCTGATTGCTTATGCCATAGATTGTTCTAGTGGCCTCGTTGCCAGAAAGATCTATGTACAACACCAAACAGGTCTTTCTACCTATGCCAGAAACATCTAATACCTTTGCAGTTGTTCAGGAAGTTAGCCTACATTTTATAAATTCGCTGTAAATGTAGCCCTATCATCATTCTCTCAAGATGCTGCCACTCCTTTCATTAATCCTATCTGATATACTCAAATATAGTGTCTGTTGTTTTGCATCGCATGAGACAACTCATGATATCAAGACTTGTATGTATGGTCTGATCTTTCACGAAGCTAAGGGGTTAGAAACTTCTATAAACTTAAAAACATGCATAAGTCTAAGTAGGGCAGCTAATATAGGAAAGACGTACAGCATCAGTAAATAGCAATATTCGATGTAAGATAGTAATATAAGTCAATCACATGACATTGATAAGGTGGGACAGTAAAACAAAGGCCAGTTTGTGTCACGATGAATTGCAGATAGTAACAAGGATCTTTTTCTGCCTACCTGCAAAAGCAAGTGAGTCAGGCCTCAGCCAGTCAAAAGTATATCTCACTTTGTTGTTGTGTTTCAGAAGATATGATGCGGGTACGTATGCAGGTATGATATGTATTGTGTTCCGAATAGGGTCTGAAACAGCAACATAAGTCAGTAACAAACATAGCATGGACAAGGACTAAAGTAGGACAGTGACGTAAAACATTGGAGGTAGGATAGGTAAGATAGACTAGTGACATAGAGTGTGTTAGGCTGGATAGGTAGGAAGGATAAGACGAGGTGCTTCGGACCTTTGAGGTAGATATATAAGCTAATATTACTCCATATGGTAGGACCGAAAGCAATGCAGCCAGTAGTATACTAGCTGTTATGAGAGGTAGTGCTTAGGCAAAATCAGTGATCAATTCCATAGGTTCTATCAGTGATATGGTATTGCTAGTCAATGAATGAGATGAACACAATCTTCTTATGCATTATATATAGGTCATAACATAGCTGTGAAGGCAGGAAAGGGCAGAAGAAAGATGAAGAAAGCCTATCAGAAAAAACCTAGAAATAAGATCACTAAAGACTACAGATAGGTCTAGAGAACAGAAAGGTCAAGGGTGCTAGAAACTGTTCTGGTAGACTGTAGGTTTTGTCCTATATATGTATGCTATGACTGACAAAACCTAGAAGCCAAGGCTGCGCCATGAGCTGCGAAGCACCGTCAATGAATGGCCGCAGAGCTCGAATATAGGACAACGAACCTGACTGTTGACTAGTTGCATGCCGAAGATGTCCGTCAGGAAGAGCAGGACCTTGTCCTTCGGGTAATCCTGCTTAGGCGTCGCGACATAGGCACCCACGCCATTGATCTTCTCGATCTTGCCAGTGGGCGTGCCCTCCCAGCGGACACCTGCGCCGTTGTCGGTTATCCTCCGTGAGTGCCAAGAGGAAGTGACACCCACCGCGTACACAATCCTTGCAGAAGCTCATGATAGTCGAAGAGATGATGGGTTGGAAGACACAAGAAGCGAGGCGAGGTAGGTTGCGCATCTCCGAGGACGAAGGTCACCTTTTATAGCGATGAACCATGGGACATGGTGCGACCGCGCGGCCTCAGCTTGCGATACCATCGGACATCGACTGTATGGCGTTGGAGAGTCGAGAAGTTGAGGAGCATCCCGACTGTAGGCGCGTTCCCTTCAGAGAATCGGTCCCTATCGTGCTAGTGAGGATGTGAGCGTCTCGAGAAGTCCCTCGAGGGAGAGGCGTAGACGCAGCATAGGATGTAGAGGTTGTAAGGCATCAATGGAAAGGTAGCACGTCGCATACCCCAGGTCCTCGCCCGCGCTGGCAGGTCCTCGCCTCGTCGGTTTCCCGAACTGAACGGGGAATGCGGATAGCGAGCACGACGACGCCTTCAGATGACCGTCTGTGATTACGATGAGCTTGGGCTCTGCGGCTCGCATCCGAGAAAGGGAGAAAACTCACCGGCGGGGGGTGGAAAAGGACGGACTGGAGGTTGGAGGGCAGGGATGACATCATCCGCTACCTCGGTGCGCCCACCGGGGCTACTGGAGGCTGACGGCTCTCACCTTGGAAGAAATTGCCACCCGACTGTCGGGAATCTTCAACAGGCGATGATTGAGGGGCAGATAGTCTGGACATAGCGCGAGCGACAGACCCATGACTTTCATTCTGCTTCTCCTATCAGCCAGTTTACAGGTGCGTCGCCATCCACTCAACAACATTCTTGAACGCGCCCTCCTTCCCCGCCTTCACCGCAAAATCGCTCGGGTCGCCACGCACCGCAAACCCGTGCCTGCAGCCAGGCCAGTAGTCCCGCTTGTACCCCGGCGCAAACTTCCCACCACCAAGAATCTCATCCGTCTTCGCCTGCGCCTCCAGCGGGAACGAGCGGTCGACCTCGCAGCTCTCGATGAGGAGCGGCACGCTCGTCTGCGCGTACCGCTCAATGTCGGCGGGGACCTCGAGGCGCGAGGGGTGGACGGCTGCGGCGCACTTGATGACGCCGTCGAAGGCGAGGTCGAAGACGTAGCGGCCTGGGGAAAGGGTGATAAGTGAGAGGAGGTCGCGCATATATGAGGATGATATAAGCCTACCACCGAAGCAGTAGCCAACGGCGCCGAAGGTCGTCACTCCCTGCTCTTTGAGGCCGGCAATGACCTTGTCGAGGGGTGGACGAGTTTTATCAGGCCCGTGGTTGACGGCCCACTTCGCGACGTCGCGCGTAGCCTAGGGAGTACATGAGCTAGGTTCAAAAAGCGGCTAAATATTACGAACCCCAGGCGAGAGCTCCTCCGCGGGCATGGGGTCGCCGTTCAGATAGTCCGGGATGACGGTCTTGAAGCCATTGGCGGCGAAGTCGTCAGCGAGAAGCTAACAAAGTGGTTGGTGCATATATGCGGTGAACCTTGATCGTACTCACTTGGTTATTGACCAACGGCATGCCGAAGAGGTCCGTGAGGAAGAGCAAAACTCTGTCCTTTGGATAGTCTTGCTCGGGTGTCGCGACGTAGGCGTCGACGCCATTGATCTTCTCAATTCTGCCGGTGGGCGTACCCTCCCAGCGGACGCCTTGAGCTCGTCAGGAATAGCGGACATGTACAGGACAGCGTGAGCGCTCACCTCGAACGCAGTCCTTGTTGACGCTCATCTTAGTTACGGACCGGGTAGCGCAGGGCGAAGAGAACGGAGATGATGATTTGAGCAGGAAAGGGGCCCGCCCTTTATACAGAGAGACCGCGAAGAAGCGATTGCCCAAGGTACAGCTTTCCAGCCAATCAGACAGCGACGCAGCGAGCGCGGGCGGTTTGCCGTCCAGGTAAAAGCTACGTCATCGCCTTCTGACGGTTAACTTTGACCACGTCGCGGCTCCGACGCGCTGCTCTCCCAAAATGCATGTCTAATGGTGCATTCAGCAACGGGAAGCATGCGGTGCGGCGACCAAAAGAGACGAACATGGGCGACGAATTGGAGGCGTCGCCGTCGAGATCTGACGCGTCATCGCTTAGTCAGCTCGGTCCCGAAAGTTAACATGTCACGTGTTGCGGTTCGGCAGCGACATTGGCCAGCATCCGCTAGATCTGGGATGATGCGCGGCTAAAGAGATTCTGGATTCAGGTCCGAGCCTGGTCTTAGAACAGTTTCTTGACGCTTCATAAGGCTATGGGGGCTGGAAAGAAGAATATGGTATTGTGCGCCGCTCATGTACATTGTCCGAGTGGATTTTAATCGAGTTCAGTCATGTATCAAATATTCATAGGATATCCGCTCATCGCCGGACGCTCATTCCTCTTCGTAGATGGCCCATGGTCTTACTGAAAGAACGTAAGTCAAGAGACTGTCATGAACAGCCCAACGAAGCCCGACTTACATCCAAATCGAGGATTTCAAGAGGCTGTAACGTTGGCTGTCCTTGAGAAGAATACCTGTGCGATGAGATATGTTAGCAACAGAGAAGTGGAAGAACCGCACAACCCACTCATTCTCGGCATGTTCGGCGGCCGCTGCACACCTCCCGAACAGACGCTCTCGAGGCGTGAGGCCTTCCTCCACAGGAAGCCCCGTCTCTGTTGCATAGTAAGTACGGGCAGCGAATTTCAAAGGCGAGATACACACTGAAGAAGCTATGCGACAATTGGACGTACGGCATGCCGCGAGATTTCCCTGCCCACCAATCCGGGAAGAACTGGAAGATGCGCGCGCACCGACGAGCGCCCTGCATAAAGTGCACAGCCATGAAGAACGTCTGAGGGGCGTCGGGATACGGCCCCGGCACCGAGAAGGGATTCATCCACCGCTCCTGCTCCAAAGTGATATCTAGACTGAGACTGACAGTATGATGCGGGTTGTACGCGTCCCCGAGGCGTCGCTTTATCTCGGACTGGTTTTCCTCCAGGTACATGTGAGCGATAGAGACGAGGAAGGAAAGCTTCTTGGCACTGAGAGAGCCTGGCGAACGGTCAGGTCAAGTCAGGTGCATGGCATGCACGCATACCTGCGGTATCTTTGTCGTCCCAGCATACAGTACTATGGTGACCATCTGTCCAGTTCGCTCGCTGACACTCCTTCGAGCAGAAGAGAACTTCACCGCATGGACAAGCGCGCAAATCGGTCGATTCGGGATTGGGGCACTGAAATACAATGCGAAGTCAGAACCTTACTCTTCGTACAGAATCTGGCACTCACGTCCCGTCTCCTGCAGGTCTGAAGGTCGGGCCATTCCTTCTCCCATTCCTCGATCAGTTTGTACCGTTCGGCATATGTCACGATGATGTGCGCGACCTTGTCTCGAAGAGATTGACGTTCGTAACGCGAGACGAGTTGTAAAGAATTGTGAAAGGCCTTCAGCGCCGCGGGCGTCACAAGCGCGCCCGCGACCAGGTCGAACATCGGCTGCACGTCGACGATCTTGAGCTTCTCAAGTTGGATGAGGATGTAGAAGATCCTATGCCGGATAGCGCAGGTGATGGCCTGAGCGTCGGTCGACAAGCGACAGATGGTGTATAGCGCTTCGAACAGGCCCTTCAGGACACCGCTCCTGCGCGGTTGCAGGAGAACCATAAAGAGGCCTTGTGCGAGAGTTCGTGTCATGCGCGAAGGGTAACCAGTCGCCCGTAAAACCGGAAGCTCGATCAACGAGGTCATCATGGTAGTGTGCAGCGCCCAGATCTCTTCTTCGAGCTCGGGGTCCATACTGCTGTGCAGCAGGGACGCGACTTGGTAGGCCATCTCGCAGTAGATGCGCCGCGGACGATAAAAGTTGATGCGCGAGAGCTCGTGAACGAGGAGTTGCTCGACTTTCTCGCCCTTGACGCCGCCGACGCAGTCGGTTGTGAAGCGCAGGATCGCTCGGAGATATTCGCCGCCCGGACGGTCGAGGGTGAGAGCGATGGTTCGCCATTTGAGCCACATGTCGACCAGAATTTCCGGTGCGCGAGCTTCGGGGATGAGTAGGATGCTCTCAAGTCGCGCGTTTGATAGCTCGTAGAAGGTATCGATGATCTTCTTGAAGGAGGGGGCCACATTGGAAAGGACAAGAGCCTGGCAGTCCGCGGGGTCCATGAGGTCGGTTTCATGTCGGTGGGGGAGCAAATACTCGATCCATTCGAACGTGCGAGTCCACGCCGTGTCGTCGAAGACCCAGAGAGATCGTAGCCCAGGGCGGTCGGCCAGTTTGCGCAAGCTGATCAAAGCCACCATTGGTTCAACGATGCGGGCCTGCGCATTTGTCTGCGACGCAGTCCAGAACTCTTCATAGGACATGTCCTCGGGCGTCGGCGGTTCGCAGCGCAGAAGATAGAAAGGATCGTGCCTCTTGAGGATATCCAGGGCTTCTTTGGTCATTTCTTTGCTACGATTTTGTTTGACGTCGCGGGTGCGGAAGTCTTCGAGGAGCTCTTGTAGCCGTTGAAACTTGGGGTCGACGGGGGGACCCAGTTCATACCTAAGAAAATCATCATACTTGAGCATATAATCGTGACATGGCAAAAGTGTTTGGCGTACCTGGTCTGTAATGCGAACATTGCTTCTTCTGATTGACTGGCAAATTGAGTGGCGCGCGCTTGTTGTCAATCGGTAGTTGGTA
This sequence comes from Pleurotus ostreatus/Saccharomyces cerevisiae fusant, assembly GCA_024196135.1. Lineage (NCBI taxonomy): Eukaryota > Fungi > Pleurotus ostreatus/Saccharomyces cerevisiae fusant. The sequence continues at coordinate 19,046 of JAMQCK010000185.1, read as the reverse complement.
CACGTTCGCAGAGTGTTAGAGGCCCGGTTTAGAGACGCCTGACAGAGAAAAGTGCGCCAAGTTGCCTCGACGATCTCTGCGAGTTCGGATGAAGACCTGCTGGTGGGTTGGTCGAGGTGGGAGAAACCAAGGAGCGATTGATGGTGACCGTTACTGTGACGCCGTGTTTAATTTCACGAGCACGTGATATCATTGTTGACTTTTGGCCAACCCTGCTCGACGCAATTGGCTGCGTCTATGCGCGAGCAATTCCATTCAAAAGCGTTCGTATCATCTGATTTGCTTGGTATGTTAGTTATAAAGGCTGCAACGCTCATATCCTTCGCCATAAAGACATTCCCTCGGCGTCGCGCCGTCCTCTATGTGAAGGCCAAATCCTGAACGCGCAGTTAACAAATTAAAATGGCAGTCTACGTGCAGGCAGCTTACTATACCAGCTGTAGGTGAGGCTGCAAAATGGCATCTCCGCGGGACGACAAACAAGTTGGGATAGAAACGCAGGAGCCGCCCGTGTCGGCGACCGTTAGTAGTAGACTGCTGGCGAGTGCCGAACGGGAATCACACTTACCTCACGATGATTGAAGAGCTTCGAGTGCGCGACGAGAGGAACGGGAAGAGGAGGAAGCAGCAGCACGACGATTCGCCACGAAACATACCTGATCTTAGATGCTCAGAAGCGTCATCAAGTGCGGGATGGACAGGCTGAGGATGAAAGTACGATTGCAGGCAGAGAACCTACGATATACTACAGAGTGAGACCAGCGCCAGCGCCTATCAATCCATGTCCACGTCCATGGCGTCATCGTCATCCGGCGCATGGTGGTACGGTCCGGCGTCTTGGCCTGACTCCCCATAGCTCGACGTCGAAGACGTGCTCGACACGGACGGGGAGCCATTAGTTGAGCCCCATGCGGTAGGCGCAGCGAGTCCTGCGCCCCACTGAGGCATGGACGGAGTACTAAGCGATGAGGGGAATGTTTGCTGGTGCCGTGGAGGCGTTTGCGGCGCGCCGACTCCCGTGCTCGAGGTGCAAGGGGACGGTGCGAACCCGCAGGACAGCCTGGTGGGGGAAGATGTGGTGGACATTATGGGGGGTGGGGGTGGGGCGTAGGACGTAGGGTATGGCATTTCCTGGCGGGCCTGAGAAGACGAAGATCAGATTAGGCTTGGGAGATAGTATCGAAGTCACGCACCTGCTCGGCGCAAGGCTGACTTCGCGCCTGCATCGCGCGCTGCACGCGTGAGCCACCCGCGATCTTTCGTGGCTGATTGCTCGGCCAGTCCTTGCGTGCGGGCAGACGAATCTTTAGGCCCGTCGATTGCGAGACGGAAGAGGATGTCATATCGCTATCCATGGTAGGTACTATCGGCTTTGCGTGTACAGGATAGCTTTGGAGGAAGTTCGAGGGTAGAGCACGGGGAGAGGGCGGCGAGGGGGGATGCAGCTTGCGAGGGTGAAGATAAGGACGCAGTGATGCAAGGACCTTTTATAAGCTTCTGAGCCAGGGGTCATCTGACGCTGTCGCAAGTCTTATTGTTCGGGCGGTCTTGTCCAACTGGTCTGAGCATCCGTCGTCAGGCTGGTCTTCGCACGAGCCGACATATGCTGAGCGCTGAGAAAGGCCGGCATCCGGTCGGCAGTCATGGCAGGAAACAAAGGAATTGCCCCGTTCGGGAAGGCAGCGTGGATGCTCGGACCGGTCCCGGCCGACAGTCCCGCGTGGCGGATATGTCCTTTTTCGGATGCGCCTTGTCCTCCACCATCACCCCCTCACCCTCCTCTGACCTGTATGTTCGCATAATACTGCGCGAAGCTGTACATGGGAGACTTTTCCTCTCAACTCAATCTCGATAATTTCTCACTTCGTCTTCTCACCACATTCTCAAACGCTTTTCTGGTCAGCCTATCGCTGTTCGCGGCGAAGCTACATGCAAGGCAAAGACGCCTGTTCATCGCATTGCAGGATTAAATACAGTAATTGAAACATAACAACCGTCAGAGCGGCCTTCGTGCATCCACGCCATCTATCAACCTGCGCTCAAAGTCAGTATGTTGTCAGCTGCGAAAACCTTCTGCATTACTCACAATCGTAAAGGTCGTCAGAAGAACTACATGAAACCATAAATCGGAGGGTCATACATCTCATCCTCCTCCGTATCCCTGCGCATCTCCCGTGCGAGCACCATCCACGACCCTAGCCCGCAGATCGCTGGTAAACGCCCCCAAAACTCTTTTCGGTGCATCTTATATCTGATATCGAAGGGCTTTTTGCACTCCCTGCACATACGCTTCTTCACGCGAGACTTCTCCTCCCACACAATGTCCATCGAGAAGACGAAGTCGGCAGAGAGAGACTTCCTCGCGAAGTTGGCAAGCGTCACATCGCACTTCGCGCATCCGATAGGCCCGAACATGTCCGCGACGCACCGCTGCCACAACCTTGCGTAATAAATGAGCATCGGTCGCTCCTCTTTGCGAATACGGCTGCGCGCGCTGCCACGAAGGTGCTCGGACAGCAGGTAGAGCATTGCGGACGGGATGAGCCAGTTCGCGCCCACGGCGCGCGCGGTGTCGACGACGAGGCGGCTCGCGCCCTGCGCTGCCCATAAGCGACTCTTCTTGTCGGACCTCATGACCTTGTCGAAGTGCACGAGCTCGGTGGGGAACATCGGCGCGAGGAAGAAGAGCGCACGCCTACGCCAGTACATGCCGTGGTAGATATGGCTGAGGCGGATGATGCCCGCGTAGATGCGGTACGTCTCGGCGTCGGAGAAGGAGCGCCCAGGCAGCGAGGCGACGAAGCTAGATGGGGAAGTAGAATTCTGGGTCAGCGCTTATCCAATGGGCCTCGACGCAACTCACCTGCCGTTGAAGTACACGAGAAGGAAGGCCTCGACATCGTCGCTCGGCTCGTCCAGCACGACCATCGGGGAACCCTGGTATGTGTTCTCCTTTCCTTCCTCGCCTATCGGGAAAGCGTTCGCATATCTCCACAGAAGGTCTCTAGGCACGCGGAACAGCTGGTTACCGGCACGGATAACCATGCACTTGCCGTCCTTGTACCAGAGGCGCGAGTGTCGTGTGAGATTGATCGACGAGGAGTACGATGTGTGCGACGGGGGCGAGATCCCTTGCGATCGAGATGGTGCGTGCGGGTCGGTTCTCGAGGCGGAGTGAGAGGTGCTCCTCGAAGCAATCCAGGACGTGGGCTTCAGCGCCGCCATGTCCGGCATGTCAGGCGCCAGTGAAGGATGAAAAGGCGGGAACGAAAAAGGGAGAGGTGACGCGGCGGCGCGGGAGAACGAGGCCCGGCGGGAAGTCTAGGGCGCGTCGCGGCGAAAGAACGTGGATAAGGGTGAGAAAAGGGCAACAGAGGGCGGCGAGAGCGCCAAAGGAACGAACTAGGTACGTGAAGAACGAAGGAAAAGACGAACGGATGACTATGTGCAGATGAGAAGAAGGAAAACGGATTGCTGGAGCATAGGCGCCGGCTGCTGACGCATACTTATGGGAGAAGTGTGGCGTAGAGGTATGTGTTTTCTCACGAGCTACACCTTCGGGCGCCTACGAGGCGCCAGGCGCTGGGCATCGAGAAGGTGCTATCCGCGTTGCGTGCACGATCTTCTGACTCCGACCATAGGATTCACTGACTCCGAGTATGGCGCCCATCGAGTCTGCGTGCGTCATTCATTATCGATTCCGAGTTCAGGGTCCACCGATTCCGTGCGCAAGGTCCATTGATTCCATATACCTCGTCTATTAGACTCCATGTGCGTTATCTGATCCGTCGCGCGTCACATAATATCTTACTTCCTGTCCAGTCCCTCGCAATTCCTCCTCGATGTCGACCCCATACCGAGTGCCTATTTCCGAGCTCGATTGTCAGGTTTACCCTAGCGGTCTTTTACTTCGAGTCAATTACTGACCGGCGAGACCTCCCTTTACCTCGGACCTCGATTCGCGGGCGTGGGCCACGGACAAATACAAGCCGAGGTACATTGCCAACATCGTCGTCTTCTATTGATGCCTCGCCTAGCCCTGACAGCAGTCGGCGATCTCCGCGGTGCTAGTCTCCTCCGACTTCGCGGTGTAAATATTTGAGGTGAGTAAAGCCAATTAATTCCTCCTGTCGGCCATGTTTACCAAGAGCTTTCCTATTCCGCTCATTACCAGCTTAACACCCAACACCCCACGCGCGGCCGATAGATCAGATAGCCCACTCGGTGTCAGCTAGCAGGGCACGCGTCCTGGACATCGTCTTCTCGGCGCCCAATGCCTCGTGCATACCTGCAGGCCGAGTTGGACGCGCGTATGGGTCGGGACCGATGGCGCGCCAGCAGGCCGCCGTCTTTGCCAAACGCCCTGCGCCACACTTCTCTCCCAATAGATATACTGCGGCGCCGGGCGCTTCGTCTTGTTCTTCAGCGCTCCCGTGTTTCCCTTCCACCCTTCACGTCGTCACCCCTCATCTCTTTCCTTACGTTCTTCACGCACCTCGACCTTCCCATCGCGCCTCCTCGCCGCCGCGCATCACTCTCCCTCGGATCTCGTTCTCCGTTTACCTCCCCCTTCGTTCCTCGTGTTCCATCTTTCTTCCTCTCTTCCCGTCCTCTCCCTAACGCTAGACATGCCGGCCATGACAGCGCTCAAGCCCACATCGCGATCTGCATCGAACACGACGCGGCCCGTCGCGAGAAACGACTCGCTCACCGCGTCGGGGAGAGCCCTGCGCGCCGTTCTGCGGAACCCCTCGCGAGCCGCATCGACGACCGGCCCGCTCGCATCATCTCGACAGGACACGACCTCACTCACCTTCGACCCTTCATCGAAGCAGCGCACTCGACTAAAGGAACTCTGGTACGATCCGAAGCCCTTCTTCAGCGACGGCAGGTGCGTCGTCATCTGCGCCGAGGACCGGCTCTTCTGCACGGTGAAGAGGCCGCTGTATACGGCTGTGCCCGCATTGCTGAAGGCCCTCACAGGGAAGGAGAACATGTACGAGGGATGCCCAGTGATCGTGCTCGACGACTCGAGCGACGATGTTGAGGTTTTTCTCCTCGCGCTTACCAGCGCCAGGTGAGTTCCCTGCGAAGCCTACTCAACATGCGCTGACATATCATATTTACCCACCCGCGCTACATCGCACACCCCACGCGACCCCGCCCAGCTTTGCCGCTACGCTTCCTCAACGCCCCCTCTCCGACCCGGAGACGTACCGCATGTACGCGGCCATCCTCCGCCTGAGCCACAAGTATCGCGTCCCATCCTGGCGCAAGCGCGCTCTTCAGCATCTTGCGCTCATGTTCCCCACCACCCTCGATCGCCTCGAAGAGTTGTGCGAGCCGTCCAGGGTGCAGGACCTGCAGGCTGCATGCGCCGCCAGCCCCTACGTCGCCGATGCCGCGCGCGCCGTGGACGCCCTCTGGCTTCTCCCGTCCGCGACGCTCTACCGTCTCTCCTCGATGTCCTCTGGCAGATCCAGCCTCCCGCTCCAAGCAGAGGATATCCCGATCTTCAAGAAGTTCGCGCCGTTGTGGCCGAAATTTGGCAAGTCCATGTTTGGCCCGCAGCGTTGCAAGATATGCGACGAGAAGCTCGCGGCCTATCTGGAGAAGGTCTCCTGGCATCCCGGGTACTCCATAGACCTCCTGTTCGGGAGGACGTGCCCTGTGCAGCACCAGTTGTGCGGGGACTGCCAGGCGCGCTTCCGGAAGCGGCATGGCAAGCTCCGACTGCAATACTGGAACACCCTGCTGGAGATCTGTGGGTGGAAGGAGTCTTTGCCGGTGCTCGTGCGCAAGAAGCGCAAGGATGTGGACGAGTAACTTATGGCCCGCCGACTTGTTTTTCATCTTACGATCCTCACGAAAGTAAGTCATTCGCAGCAGTCTTGCGAAGAGCGACGTGCTTACCGTTCTTTCAGATTTATAGACTCTCGCATAGGTTGATAGAAGGGAGGGATGTATTCTATTCACACCGCGCTGGCGGCTGTACTCGATCCTTGTACCGTATTTTCTGACTTGTACTCCATCTTTCGCTTCTGCCGCACCTTGCAACCTATCCTATCTTCCGCGTGTACCCTATCTTCCGCGTGTACCCTACCTTCCGCGCGTACCGTACCGCCTACATGATAACCAGGCGTCTCTGTTTGCGCATAATACACCTTCGCTGTCGTCAATATGCCTATATCGCTCCAAATTTCGAGTACTTACACCTACGCCGCCCCAATATTAAATCTGCCTGTGATATTGCCTGAGCCCTCTCGCATCGAGGCGCCGTCGAGTCGAGTACGGAGACAAATGAAAGGACAGTGACGTGATTCGAGCGCGCAGGGGCTCCCGTGCCCAGAGGGAAAGAAAAGGAGGGGGAGGGTCGAGGTTGGGCGGGCGACGTCGAAGGAATGATGACTGCAAGCGCTTCGACGCACATCCGGCTCGAGTCCAGACTCCGCCTCCACTCTCCGCACGACGGGCCCAACGTTGCAGGCCGCCGCGCATGTCGATAGTATCGAGCAGGGCCAGGCGGGAGACATGGCGCCTTGGCCTGAGGTTGCGCACAACCCCCAAGCCGCCACGCCATGACCGCAAACCCGTGCCCCCACGCACCCGACTCTACTCAAAGATGCCCCAAAGACGCTCTCCGTCCCTACCCTCACGGATCGTATCTTCCCTAGCCTCAGGACCCGTCCCTCTGGCCTCTCTGCATCTCACAGCCGGCGAACAGCTCAGAAGTCCGAGTCGGAGATCGAGGTCGAGCGTAGAGAGCCGGGGAGGTCGCAGTCAAGCCCGCTAGTCGACATTGAAGTTGAGCCTGAAGTGGAACGTCGAGGCCGAGGAGATGAATCCTATCCACGATCTGAAGTCCGCGTGGGGTTCGTACCAGTGGCGTCCAACGCGAGTAGTCGAAGTGAAGTCCGATGTTACAGTAAAGTCAAAGTTTACTTCGCTTCGCTCCGCCGCCTCGTCGGGCGCGCAAACTTGAAGAGAGGAAATCGAGCACAAGACTCCCCGCCCCTCGCTTCGTCTCCCAACCGCATCGCATCGCATCGCCATAGTCGCTGTCAAGCTCAGAGAAAATCGTCGTCATCGAGCTCCCAATCGAGCGTCCGAACGAAGTCGAGCCCCGAGGCTGGGCGCCCTGGAGACAATCAAGGAGGAAGGAGGAAGGAAGGGAAGTCACTGGCATGCTCAGCGAGGGTCAAACTAAACCGTCGGAGCGGGCGTGTAGCTTAAGGATTGTGCAGAATGCAGAAGAAAGGGGAACTCGAGCTCGAGGGCAGAGCGAGAGGAGGGACAGGAGAAATCAGGGGGCAGAGAGGTGAAGCGGCGACTTGTCCGAGCGCCCGCGCTTGGAGAATATCGGGCCTGGGAGAAGTGAGGGGATGAGAGATCAAGGGAGGGCTCGAAGAGCGATCAAGGGGGGCGTCAAGAGGGAGAAGGCGAGCTTCGAGCGCCTCGCTAAGCTAAGCCAGAGTCAAAATCGGACCGGGTCGTGTTCGTGACGCGTGGGTGACTGCTCGTGACGCTTGTGTGACTGCTCGTGGCGCGCGTCTCAGCGCGTTGTTCGCTTACCTTGATTGCCTCGTCGGGTAGACGGTGGACGCGCAGAGAGAAGAAGTCGGGGCCTCATCGCCTCGTCCGGTGCACACGCAGAAGAAGTCAAGCACGGCCTTTCTCCTTCCCGCCCCTTGTTACACCGCGTAGCCCGTTACCGTAGCCATCGAGATCATAGGCGACGGCCGTCCGGTCGAAGTCCAGCGTCCAGAGCCGACAAAGGAGAAAGAACGAGGGATGATAGGTAGAGCCAGGCGAGCGCTGAAGTTGACCGTCGGAGCTGATCTGGAGCCCGGGCATTAGGAGGAAAAGGCAGGAGAAAGGGGACCTTCCGAGTGTCATGCTCGTGCAGCGCAGGAGGAGAGTGCGAGAGAAAGAGAAAGGATAGGGCGAGTTGACGGGCAGCGACTTTTCAGAGCGCCTGGGACCTGGAGGAGGATGAGGTCAAGGGAGGGGGTGGAGAGGGAGAAGTCAGCTTCGCGAGCTGCGCCGAAGTCGAGATCGAGTCGAACTGTGCTAGTCGAGCCGTGACAGAGGTCATTTAATTCGAGCCAGATCGAACGGACTGGCGAGCTCGAGCACGTCTGCTTCGCGCGACGTTGAGAGGTGAGAGAGACGAGGAAGAAATCCTGGGAGGGGAGAGGACAGAGAGATTGGGAAGAGGAGAGAATGGGGGGGGGGAGGATTGTCGAGCTACACCTATTGAGGGTCGGGGGTGGATTGGGTCGGGGGTGGATGCTGAGCGTACAAGCGACCGTCCTGTCCAACACCGGACCTTCCATGACACGGCTCCATTGCCTTCGACTTGGAATACTTCCCAGTCAGTCATATCCTGATACTCCCCAGTCAGTCATATCCTGATACTCCGCAGTCAGTCATATCCTGATACTCCGCAGTCAGTCGTATCCTGATACTCCCCGGTCAGTCATATCCTGATACTCCGCAGTCAGTCATATTCTTTTTTTCGGGAGTCGGGGAAGAAGAGAATATCTCGAAAGCGTCGAGGCTCGTCGCTCGGAACCAGTGCCGAGGCTCGTCTCTCGGAACCAATGCCGGGCCTCGTCGCTCGGAACCAATGCCGAGCCTCGTCGCTCGGAACCAGTGCTGAGCCTCGTCGCTCGGAAGCAGTGCTGAGCGCTGAGCATAAAGTCGATTTCACGCAACCAGGCGGCGATATCCGGAAATTCCCGCGCCTCTGTCGCGTGCCGTGCCAAACAAGCCTTCCCCGCCTTCCCACCGAAGACCTCGTCTCCTTCTATCGAAAGCCTCGTACCCCTCTATCGAAGACCTCGTCTCCCTCCGTCTCTACTGACTGCTGTTTTCCCTCCGTCGTCACTCACCGTAATCTCTTCTCGACTCCGACTTCGCTGCTTGACTCTCAATCCCGACTCAGCTTGACCATCGACTCCGACTTCCGCTTCTTGAACCTCGACTTCGCTGCGAGCTCGGCAGACGCTCCACGCTCATCTCACCCAGCTCGACTTCCCCTCCCACCGAGCGCGCTCGACTTTTCCTCCCACCTTACTCCTCTCCTCTCACCCCGCTCGCCTCCCTCTCACTGATCGCGATCTACTTCCCTCCCACGGCAATTAACCTCCTCGCACCCCGCTCGCCTTCCCTCCCACCGCACTCATCCCGCTCGCCTTCCCTCCTCTCGCCGCTAAGGAGACATCTGCTGCGAAAAAGAAATAAACGCAGCGAGAAAAGAGACAACTGCTGCGAGAAGAGAGGAGACATCTGCGGGAAAAGAGGAGACGACTGCTGCTGCGAGAAGAGAGACGACTGCTGCGAGAAGGTAAATGAATGAATGCGGCCAGGCGAGTGGCGACTTCTCATCTCGCTCGCCGGAGAAAGAAAATGAGTGAAGCCAGGCGAGGTGCGGCGAGTGAAGTCAGACGAGGAGCGGCGAGTGAAGTCAGGCGAGGCGAGGTGCGACGAGTGAAGTCAGGCGAGGCGCGACTTCTCATCTCGCTCGCTGAAGAAAAACATGAGTGAAGTCAGGCGAAATGCGGCGTTCGACTTTGGCGGAGGACCTGTGTTCGACTTTGACGGAGGACTTGATTCCATCAATGTGACGGAGGACCTGCGTTCGACTTTGGTGGAGGACCCGTTGGTAGAGGACCTGCGTTCAACTTCGACTGTACATTGCCTCCGCCTCCACCTAGTCAATCTCTCTCCTCATCCTACCCTATCCTTCTACCACTCGCCCTCCTCGTCCTACCCATTCGCCCACCTCCCTCGCCACCCTCCTCATCATCCCCTATCCTCCCCGCTCGCCCACCCTCCCTCCCCCCTCGAGCCGGGTGTGGGTAGAGGAAGAGGGAGGGTGGGTGGGCGAAGTGGAGAAAGGGTGTGGGAGAGGAGGGGATATGGTGTGGAGGGAAGGAGGGAGGAGGGAGGGGAGAGGGAGATCAGGAGAGTCGCCGCGCTAGCCCTCGAGTCGGCTCCCCGCGCTTCATCGAGGTCGAGCTCCCTCGAGCGTCGGGCTCGCCAAGTTCAGCCCATCGCTCGTCGTGCTCGAGCTTTCTCGAGTATCAAGCTCGCCGAGCTTCATCGAGGTCGCGCTCACTCGAGTGTCATCGAGCGTCGAGCTCACTCGAGAGTCGGCGCTTGTATCAGAGTCGGATGCGCGTTTTAGGTCGAAGCAGACCCGACGCGCGTCGTCCTCGAAGCCGACCCGTCTCCCCTCGCGCTCGAATCAGACCCGTCTTGCGTCGCACCCCGTTCCAGCCCATCGCCCGTCGCGCGTACGAGGTCGAATCAGAGCTGGTGCCCGGGAGGAGGGCTCGAAACAGACCCGTCGCCCGGGAGGAGGGCTCGAAGCAGACCCGTCGCCCGTACGGGCTCGCCGCGCTCCGTCTCCCCTCGCGCTCGAAGCCGACCCGTCTCCCCTCGCGCTCGAGGCAGAGCTGGCGCACGTCGGCCTCGAGGCAGACCCATCGCCCGTCGTCCTCGAAGCAGACCCGTCTCCCCTCGCGCTCGAAGCAGACCCATCGCCCGTCGAGCTCATCTCATCTCATCGCCCGTCGTCCTCGAAGCAGACTCGATGCTCGTCGTCTGCGAGCCGAGGGCTCGTCGTCCAACGATCCGATGACTCGAGTGAGCTCGTGACAGCTCGATACTCGTCGTCCAACGAGACCATTCGAGGGCTCGTCGTCCGGCGAGACGACTCGATGCTCGTCGTCCAACGAGACGATCCATGCCTCCTCGTCCAACGATTTGACTCGATGATGCTCCTCGTCCAACTATCCGAGTCGATGCTCGTCGTCCGGCGAGCTGATCCGATGGCTCGTCGTCCAACGAGACGATCCGATACTCGTCGTCCAACGATTCGACCTCGACGCTCGTCGTCCGGCGAGCCGATTCGAGGGCTCGTCGTCCAACAGGCCGATTCGATGCCTTGTCGTCCAAGAGACGACTCGATGCTCATCGTCCAACGAGCCGAGTCGACGCTCGTCGTCCAACGATCCGACTCGATGACACTCGTCGTCCGGCGAGACGACTCGATCCCCGTCGTCCGGCGAGATGGCTCGAGGGTTCGTCGTCCACTCTTCTCCCTCCTCTCCTCCCTCCCTCCACCGCATATCGCCTCCCCTCTCCCTCCTCCCTCCTTCCCCCTTCCCATATTTCTTCCCTCCACCCACATCCGGCTCGAGGGGGCGGGGTGGGAGGACGATAGGAGGGAGGAGAGGATGGAGGATAGGGGGATGATGAGGAGGGTGGGAAGGGAGGTGGGCGAATGGCCGAGCAGAGTCGTCGGAAGTTAGACTTGCCGAGCAGAGGGGAGTAGAGCACGCGCAGAGTCAGGTGAGTAGAGCACATGCGGCGAAAGAGCGTTCCTGGCGCACGAGGCCGAAGACCGCCGCTGGTGCACAAGGCCGAAGTCGGGCGAGCGTTGTGGAAAAAACGAAAGCTCAGAGCATGAGTACACCGAACGGGAATCGAACCCGTGCCGCTGTATTAAACCCCGGGTTCGATCCCCGTACCGGGTGCTGCCGGCGTCGTCCCTCAACTCGCCCTGATTCCCGCTCCCGCTACCTAGTCTGGTAAACCATCTGCTACCCTCATCCCTCACTCCCTCACTCCCGTTACCCTCATCCCTCAACTCGCCCTTGATTCCCGCTCCCCATCCTACCATGACCTTTCCCCCCAGCACGCCTGCTTCCTCGACTCGCTCGACGCCCTCACCTCCGTCTCGCGCAACGCTTTCACCTCTGACTCGCTCGACGCTCTCACCTCCGACCCGCTCTCGCCTCTGCGCGAGCGCAAGCGAACAAGCCGAGTCCAACGAACGCAAGCAACAAACCGAGTGTAACATATGCAAGCAACAAGCCGAGTTCGACGAGCGCAAGCAACAAGTGGAGTTCAACGAGCGCGTCAGGGGAGAAGATCGCTTCCCTGCGCTCGATGAGACGCCGACATGTTTGCGTGGCTGCATTCGTGCGGGTTTCTGCCCAAGCGTTATTTTGGCAGATCTTCTCGAGCATTACTTTGGCAGATCTGGCCAAGCATTACTTTGGCAGAGCTGGCCAAGCATGACTTTGGCAGATCTTCTCAAGCATTACTTTGGCAGAAGGAAAGAGAATGCACTTCTGTAGTGCGTACGTGCACTTCTGCAGGGCGCACAGGCATTTGTCCTTGCCGTGCGGAATTACGGTGTTACCACTAGTACCCAAAGTGTTACTGCTAGTACAACTCAAAAAGTGTTCAATACACCGGACGAGAATCGAACTCGTGCCGCTTGCTGATTCACCGACGGGCGTCGTGGAAGGCAAGCATGATAACCACTTCACCACCGGTGTGTGGGAGGAGGACAGAGTGCGCGTACCCATCGATCGCGGCGTCAATTCCGACACGCGTGTCGATCGTGTTGCGCGTGTCCGAGGCATCGCGTGACGCACGATAGAGACGCGTGTCACGACACGCGTCTCGCACGGGCGGGCCGAGGCAGTCGCTGACGATCCATCCGCATCTGCGTCCGCCGCCCACGAGCGATAGACGTCCCATACACGAGAAGACGCGATCGGCGCGATCACCCAGGACGCAAGCACTCGCGGCTAGCACTCCATACTCCCCACATCCTCACCCTCACCTCGCACCCCGCACCACCCTCATCACACACACACACATCACACACACCCTCACACACATCCTCACCCTCACCCTCAACCACCCCACACCCTCCCATGTCCGACCTCTACCGCAGCGCCATGAGCGCCCGCCTCGCAAAGCTCCCGCCCGATCTGCCGCCCGCGATGGAGGGCGAGGAGGAGGGCGAGCATGTGTTTGGCGGAGGCGACCCGCATGTGTTTGGCGGAGGCGACCCGCTCGGCCTCGCCGGCGACTTCGTAACGCGCGCGCCGGGGTACGAGGAGGAGGGTGCGTGTTCGTCTTCTGTTTCCACCTGTCTCCCGCTTTCTCGCCTCCCTCTTGCTGCACTGTGCCTGCGTCTCCATCACGTATCTGTCTTCCCCTTCCATCATCGCATTCGCTTCACTGTGCATATACGCTAACCCCAACCACCCCCAGACGACGAAGAGGCCGAAACAGACGGCCTGGGCGACCTGCCGAGGAGTGGCCTGGGGCCGCCGGCGGTGTGCGTTTTGTGTTCCCCTTCTCCCCTTTCCCGCTCCTTCTCCGCTCCTTCTTCCCTTCCTCCCGCTCCTTCTTCCCTTCCCCACCTTCCCCCATCCCCTCTCTCACCTCCCCACACTAATCCTCCCCCCAGACCTCCCTCCCATCAATCCATCCTCAACGCTCGCCTAAACCCTCACAACCAAACCGCCAATTCCCTCACCAACGCCCGCAACATAAATAGAAATAAGGAAAGAAAACCCAACCCCGCCCACGCCCCCCTCTCCGCCGCGCCCTACTTCGCCGAGTCCGCGCAGATCCCGCTGCCAGATAGGGGCTTGGACGTGCGGGTGTATTATACGGCGCCTGGGGTGAGTTATACGGCGCCTGGGGTGGGGGTGAGCTTTTTGTTTGGTCTTCATCATCCTGGCATGACGCTGTCTACATGCTCGACGCGTCGTTGCGCGCCCCCCTTTCCTCTCCGCTATGCGCCCACCACTCTTCCCTCGCTATGCGCCCACCACTCTTCTCTACTAATCCACACTCTCCCCGCGCCCTTCCCATCCTTCACCCTTCCCTCCTTCGCCCTTCCCTTCACGCCTTCCTAGAATCCCTGTCCCTCCCTTCCCTCTCCTGACGCCCTTCGGGGCGCACCACTCCCTCCCTTCCCTCCCTTCCTAGAATCCCTTCCCTCCCTTCCCTCCCTTCCCTCCCTTCCCTCCCTTCCCTCCCTTCCCTCCCTTCCCTCCCTTCCCTCCCTTCCCTCGCCCCTTTCTCGCCTCCCGCCTCCTCCGCTGGGGTCTTCCCTCCCTTCCTAGAATCCCTCTCCCTTCCCTCCCTTCCTAGAATCCCTCTCCCTTCCCTCCCTTCCCTCCCTTCCCTCCCTTCCCTTTCCTCCCTTCCCTCCCTTCCTAGAATCCCTCCCCGCTGCTTCGCCTCCTCCGCTGGGGTCTTCACGCGAGCTCGCCCTTCCCTCCCTTCCTATAATCCCTGTCCCGAGTCTTTCCCGGACTCGCTGGGGTTTTCACGCAAGCTCGCTGGGGTCTTCACGCAAGCTCGCTACCGCTCGCCCTTCCTAGAATCCCTATCCCGAGTCTTTCCCGGACTCGCTGCCGCTCGCCCTTCCCTCCCTTCCTATAATCCCTGTCCCGAGTCTTTCCCGGACTCGCTGTTCCCGAGTCTGTCTCTTCCTCGCAGGAGGTGCTCCCCGTCCGTCAGGGCGGGCTTCGCTCGTATATCTGAAAGGAGAGCTCGTATGTCTGAAACGAGAGCTCACTAACCCTCCCACCAGACCCCCTCCGACCCCGCCTCCCTCCTCGCCGCGCACCACGAGGACGCGGACTCCCTCCTCGTCGCGCACCACGGCGCGGGCTACAGCGGGCTCAGCTTCGCGTGTTTGGCGGGGGAGGTGAGTGGGCGAGTTTGTTTACTTTTGATTCAAGGGGATTTCGAGAGCGGTGTTCTGTCGAGAGTCGTTCTCGATTATCAGCATGAGGTTTTTCAATTGCGGCGAACTCGCCCTAAGTGTGGAGTCGCTCGCCTCCGTCTCAAGGACGAGGGAGAGGGGTGGGAGAGTGGTACGGCGTGGAAGAGGGGCGATGGAGTGGTTGGGCGTGTGCGAGAGCGTGGGGGGAGAGGAGAGGGCGAGGAGGGGGAGGGTGAGAAGGGTGGGTGGGCGGGGTGCGAAGGGGGTGGAAAAGGGAGAGGGGGGCGAGTGCGCGCGGAGGAGTCGAGGGGAGGGCGAGGGAGGGCCAGGGAGGGAGGAGGGGCGCGAGGCGAAGGGGCGCGAGGGCTTTGATAGAGGGCGAGGGGCGAGAGAGGGCGATTGGAGACGAGAGGGCAAAAAGGAGTGTCTAGCGGCTCCCCTCACCCATCCGCCCGTTCAATTCCTTCTTCCCCCTTCCCCTCCTTCCCCTTCCCCTGCTCCTACACCCCCTTCCCTCCCCGCCCCGCAGGGGTGGCCAACATATTCCCCCTTCTTCCCCTCTCCCGCCCCTCTCTCCTCCCTCCCCCCACCCTCATTCCCCCTCTTCCCCCTTCCCCCCCTTCCCTCCCCACCCCGCAGGGGTGGCCAAAATATTCCCCGCCCCACCCCGCAGGGGTGGCTTACCTCATTCATCCCCCGCCCCACCCCGCAGGGGTGGCTTACCTCCTTCTTACTTCGCTCCTCTCCCTCTTCACCTCTACCCCACCCCGCCTCCTCTCACTTCAAAATAAAGTCGAACGAACACTAACCACCCCCCCTAACCCAGATAACCTCCACCACGCGCGGCGCGCTGGGCGTGCTCGCGATGGATGCGCGGCGGCATGGTGAGTTGGGGTTGTTTTTTGAGGTTGGGGGTGTTGGAGAGGGTGTGGAGGGAAGGGGGAGGGGGTTGTGGAGGGTGGGGGCGACGAGCGATGGGAGAGGAGGGAGTGGAACGGGAGAAGGGGAGAGTGGTGGGGGGGAGAGAGGGGCGATGGGAAAGGTGGGGGATCGAGGGGAAGGGGGAGGGGGTGGATGGAGAGGGTGGGGAGGGAGAGGGTAGAGGGGCGAGAGAGGGTAGAGGGGCGAGAGAGGGGGCGGAGGTGGGAAGGTGGGAGTGGAGGATGGTGGGAGGTGGGCAGAGGGGGAGGGGGTGCGGAGGTGGGGGAGGGTGGAGGGGAGGGGGCGAGAGAGAGAGGAAGGGGTGAGAGGGGAGAGGGGTGCGGAGGGGTGGAGGGGGCGAGAGCGGCCGCCCCAACGTCCGCCTACGCTTCGTCTCCCCGGTGCTACTCCGGAAGAAAGCTAACCCCCGACCCAGGTAAAACCACCTCCCTCATCCAACCTGAGCCCCAACCCCCATCGCCAGAAGACGAACCCCAAGACCTCTCCATCACCACCCTCGTCGACGACCTCGTCGCGCTCCTCACCACCATGTTCCCGGACCCGGCGCGCGCGCCGGGGTTTTTGGTGAGTGGATTCACACCCGCATCTGCATATTGTCACCGCGTATGCGTGTTTACACCGCATATGCGTGTTCACACCGCATATGCATGTTCACATCGCATATGCATGTTCACCCGTCTTTCTCCCGCCGCCCCACCATTTCCGTCATTCCGTCATTGTGCGCGCGTTGGAGATGTCATTGTGCGCGCGCTGGAGATGCCGTTATGCGCGCCATGGGGGCACTTCGGATTTGCCTCGAGGGCATCTCCGACGCGCCTGCCTTAAGGGCATCTGCGACTCGCGCACGCTGTTTGCCATGATCGCTGGCGCTGGCTGCGCCGTCCGGGGGAGGGCGAGGGGGCGCATGCCTCGAGGGCACCCCAACGCGCCTGCTTGAGGGCGGCGTCGACGCGCGCATATCATTTGCCATGATCGCTGGCGCTGGCTGCGCCGTCCGGGGGAGGGCGAAACGGCTCTCGGGCGCGCCCCTGAAGCGGGTAGCGTCTCGATGCGCCTTCTCCCACTCTCCTCCCTTCTCCCATTCGCCCTTTCCCCCTTCCCTTCTCCTCTCCACCTCCCCCACCTCTCCCCCTCGCCCCTCCTCCCTTCCCACTCTCCCTCGCCCCCCTCCCTCACCCCTCGCCTTCTCCCCTCTCACTAACTTATCAACTTTCCCGACCTTAAACTAACCCCCCTCCCCCCAGCTCACCGGCCACTCGATGGGCGGCTCGGTCGTGGCGCGCGCGTGCCCGGTGTTGGTGGCGAGGTGGGTTTTGGTTACCTTTATTCGTTTGCGAGAATGGGGTTTTATGTTTGTTTTGTTGCGGAGAAAAGGGATGGTTATGTGCGTGATGAGTGGCGGGTGAGGGGAGGAAGGGTGGCGGGGTGGAAAGGGGTGAAGCGAAGGGGGGGAGATGAGTGATGGGGAGAGGGGTGGGGAGGGGAAGAGGGGAGAAGGAGTGAAGGGGCGAGAACAGGAAATGGAAGAAAGAACAGGCAACGCTAACGCCCCCCACCCTAGAAAGTACCGCCTGATCGGCGTGAGCGTGTTGGATGCGGTGGAGGGTGAGTAGGGTTTTTTTATAGTCGGTTTTGGTGTAGAGAGATGGGCTATTCCGGGATGAGGGCGAGGGGAGAAGGAGAAGGGGAAGGGGGGAGGGGAGGGGGCGAGGGAGAGGGCGAGGGAGAGGGAGAGGGAGAGGGAGAGGAGCGGCCGCTCTCCCTGGCGGGAGCGCCGCCCCGTGCCTTCTCGCTTCCCTCCACCCTCGCCCATGCCCTCCCTTGCTTTACCTTCCCCCGTCTTCCCTCACGTCCCCTCGCTTCTCCTCCCTTCCCTTCTTCGCTCACGCCCTTCCCACCTCCATCCCCTCGCGTCACCTTCGCCCTCGCCCTCACCCTCTCTTCCGTACCCCCCTTATACCCCTTACCCTCTCTTCCCACCCCTCACCTTCCCCACCCTCCCTAACATCAACTATCCCCCCATACAAAACTAACCCTTCCCCCCAGGCCACGCCCTCCCCGCGCTCCCCGCCATGCACGGGCTGCTCGCGGGCCGGCCCGAGGGCTTCCAGAGCTTGGAGGACGCGGTGGGGTGGCAGTGAGTTTTGGGGTTTTTTTGTTGGTTTGGTGTGTTATGGTTGTTGTTGAAGTGGGGATGGGGTTTTGGAGTGCGAAGGGGGGTGAGGCGGAGGTGGTGGGAGTGGTGCAGGCGTTGTTTGGTGTTTGGTTGCTGGGGGTGGAAGAGAGGTGGTTGAAGGGGCGGGGGAGTAGAGACGAGTTTTTGGAGTGCGAGGGGAGGGTTTTTGGTTGTTGATTTGGCCGCTGGCGCTTGGCGCTAGCGCGGCGGCCTTCGTCGCTATCGCTGCGTGGGGCGTCGCTACCGCTGCGTGGCACGAGGGCGTCGCTACCGCTGCGTGGGGCGTCGCTACCGCTCGTGGGCTACCGCTGCGTGGAGCGTCGCTACCGCCTGTGGCGCGAAGGCTACTTCCGCGAGGGTCACCAGCGCGCTGGCCTCCCCTCGCTCCTCCCTCACCCGCTTATCGACCGCTCCTCCTTCACCCTCTCCTCCTTCTCCTTCACCCTCTCCTCCTTCACCCTCTCCTCCTTCACCCTCTCCTCCTTCACCCCCCTTCTACGAACGCTAACCCATCACCCTCTCCTCCTTCACCCGCTTTTTCCGCCTCCCGTCGCTTGCCTATGGTATAATCAATGCTAACCGCTCTCCTCCCTAGCATCCAAACGAAGACGATCCGCAACCTGCACTCGGCGCGGATCAGCATCCCGCCGATTTTCGTGGAGGCGAAGGCGGGTGGGTGGTGTTCTTCTTTATGTTATACCCACTCCTTGATGTTTTACCCACACCATCGCACACCATTTGTTCTCGTGCCCTCGACGCCGTCGACCTCGGTGCCCCGTTTACACCGTCGACCTCGGCGCCCCGTCTACACCGTCGACCTCGGTGCCCCGTATACGCCCTCTCACCCTCTGCTCCATCCCCCTCCCTTTGGCCCCACTCGCCCCCCTCCCTTTGGCCCCACTCGCCCCCCCCCCGCCTCCCCCCACGCAAAATACTGACACCTAACCCAGCCCCCGACGGCACCCCGCCGCCCTACAAGTACGTGTGGCGGACGCCGCTGAGGACGACGGCGGCGTATTGGAGGGGTGAGTGGGTGTTTTTTTCTTGTGTTGAGTTCGGGATTTTCGATTCTCGCGTCGCGTTTGGATTTTCAATTCTTGCGTCGCGTTTGGATTCTCGATTCTCGCGTCGCGTTTGGTTTCTTTGACGTTTTGAGTTCGAGTCCGGTTCGACGTTTTGGATGGACGTGGTTGGTTCAACGGTTTGAATGGACGTGATTGGTTGTTTGAAGGGAAGAGAAGGAGGGTGAAAGGCGGGAGGGTGTGCGTCGAGTGCACGCGCTGGTGGTGGGGGCGACGTGCCGCATGCTGCGACGAAACGCGCTCCGGCGCCAGCGAGAACCCGAAATTGGATACCTTCAGGACGGCGCGGCTA
>JAMQCK010000184.1:0-42694 GCA_024196135.1 Pleurotus ostreatus/Saccharomyces cerevisiae fusant | reverse complement strand
GGAAGGAAGAGGGCGATAAGAAGGACGAGAAAGCTAGAGCGCGGACGAGAAAACTGGAGCGCGGAAACTCACCACCACCGCAAACTGGTCATCGTACCGCACAAAGTCGTACTGCGTGTTGACGCGCTGGAGGTACCAGGTGTGGTAGATGTGCTGCGTGGCGTTGGTGGATTCGGGCTAGGGGGGGGTGGGGTTAGAGTTGGCGTTGAGGGCGGGGAGAGGGGGTTAGAGTTTTGTTAAACTCTTTGTTGAGGGAGATGAAGAGAGGGAGGGTGAATGTGGGTGAAGGGCAGAGGGAAGGGGTGGGGTGAGGAGGGCAGAGGGATAGTAGGGGAGGAGGGCGGGGGAGAGGAGGGGAGGAGGGTGGAGGGAGAGAGGGTGGAGGTTCCCTCACGCGCGGCAGAGGAAGGAGCAGAGCTCAGACGCACCGCCAAGTCGACGTAATCGAAGAAGTAGTCGCTGGTGTCGCGCACCCACCAGACCTTGCTCGCTGCAGGGTATGTCAGTCAGTCGTCGGGAGGGGGATCTCGAGTCGAAAGAGTAATCCGTCGGGCATCGTGCATACAACCGAGGCGTCGGGCACCGTGCATACAACCGAGCCGTCGGGCACCGTGCATACAACCGAGCCGTCGGGCACCGTGCATACAACCGAGCCGTCGGGCACCGTGCATACACCCGAGCCGTCGACATGCGAAAGAATCGACCGTTCGGGCGGTCAGGAGAGGAAATGAGTGCGTAGAAGCAGTCGTCGAAAAGACAGCCGAACGGCCAGTCGAAAGACAGCCGAACGGGAGTAGGAGAGCTCACTCACAATCCCCGTGCTGCGAGATCTCCACCGCGGGCGCGTCGAGGGGCGCCGAGTCGCAGATGCCGGCGCGCTTTTGGAGGGGGGAGGCGCTTCGATCCTCGAGGGGGGAGGTGCTGCGCTCCTCGAGGGGGGAGGCGCGGGTGAGGGTGGTGGCGAGGAGGGTGAGGGGGAGGAGGGTAGCGAACATGGCCAGAGTTTCAAGCGCGTGTCGTGGATGAGGTTCTGAGTGTTGGAAAAGAGTTAGGTGAAGCCTGACTGTCGAGGAGCTGGCGTCTTGTTCGAGGGTGAATTGCTCTTATATACGATCGCTCTCCTCGGCGGGAAAAAGGCTGCTGCCGGAGGTTCCTGGCTGAGTGAGCCGCGTCCGGTGCTTGGAGGTCCTGCGTCCGGTGTATGAAGGTCCTGCGTCCGGTGCTTCAACTGCTACTGCTTGAATCAGTCTTGAGGGAGACCTGTTTGAGGACGACGTAGTCTTGCGGAGGACTGGAGAGGACCTTGCGGAGGTCGACACAGGTCTTGCGGAGGATCGGCTGCATAATGGTCGAATTAGACCGACTCAATAGATGATCAGGCCGAGTGTACAGATGATCAAGCAGCGAAGGGCTCACGGTGGGTCCAACCGCAAGGAACGCTGTGTTGGAACAGAGGGAACGCGCGGCGCATCGTGAAGGGTGGACGCCGCATTGTGAAGTGAGCGAAGGTATCGCGAAGAATCGGACGTTGCAATATGAGCGGGGGCATGCCGCATCGTGAGGAGGGATCCGCCGCATCGTGGAGGGAGTGGATCCGCCGCATCGTGGAGGGAGTGGATGGGCCGTATCACGTACCAGGTACAATAAAGGCTTTTGGAGGCTCGCCGTCGACGTCGGGCGCCGCGTCCCCATACGGGTCCGGAGATGGTGAGCGCGAGGGTGATCCGGGGGTGTTTCATTCCGGCCTACTCTTTGCTGCGTACGTCGCCTCCAAGTTCCCTTCCCACCGTTCTCGCTCTCTTCCCACCCCTTCCCACCGTTCTCGCTCTCTTCCCACCCATCCATCTTCACCCCCTTCTCCCATCCATCTCACCCCCGTCCTCCCCTCCCCCTCACCCCTTCCCCCCTCCGCCATCTTCTTCCTCCCCCCTCACTCCCAGACCGGATACTTAGCCTTATATTCCAGTCTCCGCTCCCGCTCCTCGTCCAAGCGCGCGCGCTCAAGCCTGTCCGTCTTGACCTGCTGCATGAATGCGAGGATGGAGGGCTGTATTTGGGACCAGGCTGTAAGGCCAAAGTCAGAAATCTACCGCGCGGTGGGGTGGTGCGAGCAAGCGATGTGTGGTCAGGCAAGCGGTGAGGATGGTCAGGCAAGCGATGCCAATGCGTGGAACAAGTCGGGCAGATAGACGACAAAAAGCGTTGAGCTCGCCAGCACGCACCTTTGTCCGACATCTCCGGCTGCGTCTTCTTCCAATGGGGCATTCCCTCGAGCATAACGCGACTCTTCGCGTAGTCGAAGTCGGCGCCTAGGCCGAGGGCGCGGAGGCGGGATTCGATGCTGTGGTGGGAGGGTTAGTATGATGAACGGCTGAAGTCGTATGTGGTAATGCACACGTTGAGGAAGAAAGGCACGGGAAGAAGATGCTGACCTCGCCTGCCTCGCCTTGCGCATCTCCCCCTGCTTCTTGATGCGTTGTTCGGATAGTATGGCTTCCATAAGCT
The DNA here is from genome assembly GCA_024196135.1 of Pleurotus ostreatus/Saccharomyces cerevisiae fusant. Classification (NCBI taxonomy): domain Eukaryota; kingdom Fungi; species Pleurotus ostreatus/Saccharomyces cerevisiae fusant. The sequence goes on along the minus strand of JAMQCK010000184.1, from coordinate 40,189 downwards.
CGCAGCGGTTGGAGAACTGGACGGATGTGAGTGAATATACAACACCGATACATATGCCTAGGAGGTCTGGGCTGAGAGTCACTAGCGGGGTCGAGAGACACTAGCGGAGTCGAGAGACAGTAGCGGGGTCGAGAGTCACTAGCGGAGTCAAGAACGCCCAACTCACCTCCTCCGCCTCCCCATACTCCGCCTTCTTCTCCTTCTTCCACTTCGCAAGCGCATCGGGGTCGCCCGTGAGTGACATGTATTCGGCGTTCAGGCGCTCAACGTGGGGTTTGGGGAAGTAAAAGGGGCTTTCTGGAGCCGAGATATCGTTAGCATTAACCAGTCGTAAAGCGGGGAGACCGGTCGTGAAGCGAAGAGAAGCGGAGAGAAGGGTAGTGAAGCGCGCGGGATGGAGGGTAGGGGGTGTGAGGTGGGTCGGAGAGCGAGTGACTGGTCGTAAAGCGCGGGCAATGTGACGACTTACTCTTCCACTCGATGCTCGGGAGCATTTCTCGCGCCTCTATAGGCTTGCGTAGGATTGGGTACTTGAACGCGAACTTGTTCATGTCGCCGGAGGCGGGGGCGTGGATGAAGCTGAAGGTAGTTGAGTATTTTTGCGTGCGTGTATTGTTCGCATGTTGAAGAGCGAGGGAGGAAGCTTAGATATGAAGGCCACGCTCACTGCTCAGGAATACACTTCTTGCAATAACGCAACCGCGCCGTCCAGAGGACCTGCGTCCCGTGCGGAGAGGCGCAGAACTGGCAGTGGTGGCCGAAGGCGAGCGCGGTGAAGGCGGGCTCGGAGAGGTCGTCGGGGAGCTGCATGGACGAGCCGGGCGGTCCTGATCCTGGGGTTTCGGGGATATGGGTGCCGGGGGCGCCTGGGCGGCGGGGTGAGTGCGAGGTAGGTATTGGCGAGAGTGGCCAGAAAGTGACAAAACGGGGGGCATGCGCTCACCTTCGACTCTGCTAAGGCTGTCTCGCCAGATTTGGATTGTAGATTTGTCGAGCAGGAGGGCGCGCAGGACCTTTGTGGTCCGCGTGATGCTGAGGAGGGACGCGGGGTCGAGCTGGGAGAAGATCTGGATTGAGGTTAGTACGCATACATCTGAGGGAGTGTAGTGGGTTCAAGGCGAGATCTGGTAGGCCGGGTGGTGAAGATTAGAATCAGAGATTACCAACCTCAAGTAGTATGTCAAAGGGCATGTCGGTAAGACGTTCGAGACTACCCTTGACACGTCGGCGCTGCGGCTGCGAGTTGGCAGAGGCCTTGCCCTTCTTCGTACTGGCTGGCGCCTTTCTTTTCTTTGCAGGAATTGAGGTCGCATTCCCCTCCGCGCTGGTTGACGCTCCTCCCATCTCGTCAAAGGACACGGCCTCCGACACGTCGGCTTCACGCGTTTTTCTCCTCCGCTTGGTTCGTCGCGGTATAGATCCTTCCTCCTCGTCTCTGAGTTCTTCGTTCGTATCGGCGTCTCGCTTTCGTCGGGCGCTAGAGCCCACGACTGGTTCAGATTCAGGCGTGCGGGCTGTTGACTGTGCCATAGTACCCGAGGCTGACGTGGATGCCCGCAAAGGATTCGTGATATGTAGGTTCAAGCGATAAGAAAGCGACCTGAGTGCGGCCAAGGCAGATGCAGAAAAGCACACGAGGCGTAGATGCTACTTCACCAAAGATGAACGCAGGACGCAGGCACGCGTCACCGCCACAATCAAGTCGGCAACGCCCGAACGGGATCAAATGGGGCCCGGCAAGCGCTGAGGGGATCCACAGTGACCAACCAGAACGTAATCCGGGCCGTTACCAGCATTTATTCACTTGGACAATCAAGCTTTCTATACTGAGTATTGCGTAGAAGTAGAGCATACATGTGGGAGGAGCCAGTGTTCGATAGACGACGATACATCGCATACTACAGGACCACAGGCCAGCACCTTCTGAGAGTCACGCCGATAAAACATCACGCGCAGATAGAAGAGAAAACGTGTCGAGAGGAAGAGCCATCGCAAGCGACTCAAACATGCCAATGGGCGGCAAACTTGCGCGAGCGCCGGCCGATCCTCAAGTCTTTACTTCGTGAGGACATATTCCCAAACGTCGGGCTTGTCCAGAGGAATCACAAGGTCTTTGGCGCTGACCTGAGCGATTTTGTGCCTAGGGCGACACAGATCAGTTTTCGGTAGAAGGAGGCGGCAAACGCTAGACTGACTTCTCTACCATATGCTCGAGCGCAGCCTCTGAGTGCACGATATGGCGGCAATGGTTGCACATCATGCGTACCGAGGTAGACTTTGGAGCATCCTCTGCAGCGCGTCCACGCCGACGGTCTTTGCGAGCCAAACCCGGCACGTTCCACTGGTCGGCCTTGACGACGGCGGCTCGTACAGCATCCTTCTCGTCAAGAACTTGAAGAGCGGGTTTGCCGCTCTCGCAAAGGCCCTTCCAGTGGTCTGCGGCCGGACGAATGTGGCGGATCTGGGACGACATTCAGTCAATGACCTAGGGACGCTAGCGAGCACAACTCACCGCTTGGTACCACTGCATCACGCGGCGGTAACCGCGCTTGCTGCATCCAGTGCAGACGAACCAGGCGTCTCGTGCGTCCATGTCCACTCTGGTAGCCTTGTCGGGGTCGAGACCAGCGAGATGGACAACATCCCGCGCAAGCTTGTGGGCAACAGCGTCAAACACGACGCGTTCGCCTTGAAAGTTCCACGGCGTCTCGTCCATAACGTAGACAAGCTCATCGCGCTTGTCGTCCCCGTAGTGCGGACACGTCGCGTACTCGGTAACCAAGATATGCGGGTAGCCGATCGTGTGCGTATCGTCTGACCTCTTCGGATCCGAGTCCATCTTGCACTGGAAGAACGTCGTGGCCAGATTGACGAATTGGACGTCTGCGGGCTTCTTCTTGAGCGCCTTCGCCACGATGTTGGCCAGCTCAATGTCCTTCGCCTCGCGCCACTTCTTCGAGAGCTCAGTAATTTCCTTGTGTTCGGGGCGGCGGCCGAGGGGCTTGTCGGGTGTGTAGTGGATATACGCCTGATACGGAGGCGTGAGGAGGAGGTCGCAGATGGGCATACATATGCTGTCGGGTCGGATCTTGCTGATGTGGTACGTGTAGTCGCGGTAGACATTGGAGCAGAGGCCGGTGAGGTTCTGCAAGCGGACCTTCTCGAGACGCTCCTTTTTGTGCTCTTCGAGGAACTCAAAGAGCTCTGCGACGACGATGGGAAGCTCTAGAGGGTGAGTTAGTTCTTACGCATGAATGAACAAGAGGCATATGGACTGACGATCGTCCGTAAGGGGCTGCGCCTTGTTGACGAGCGGGTGCTCTTCCAGCGCACTCTGAGCGTACTTGAGCTCGACCTTGATCTCTGACTTCTTGATCTCAGCAACGATTCTGTGAAGATGTGAGCGGATTTTGCATGAGGGGCAAAACAACGAACTGGTTGTAGCGCGCGTCGCGAATGGCTTGAAGCTTGCGGTCTTCGGCGGTGTCGTGATGCTTGCGCGCCGCACCGCACTGTTCGCCGAACTGCATGCTCAGCATTAGTACCAGATGACGGCTCGTGGAGGCGTACACTTACGGCGATATTGCTCTTCACTGCGGTCACTCGCTGGTTCACCCACTGCTGGAACTTGTCCTGTTGTGAGCGAACGGCCATGTACTCCTTGTTGAACTTCTTGAGATCGTCAGTGAGGATATACAGGCGAGCTATGGGCGACGGGATGTTAGCAGAGATGCGGGAAGGCCGTAGATTCGGGCCCTTACAGCTGATGTATATCATGGGGACAAAGTCATTCACATGCTTCTCCAGAAGCAGAGCCGGCGTCTTGTGGTTCTGCGAGAAGAGGTTCACCTCCGTGAATCTGAGTTCAAAACATCAGATTGGAAGTCAGGACTTGAGTACGATCACTCACTTCTCAAGGAGACATTGCTTGCAGAAGCGCAGCATCAGAGACCATGCTACCGTTGACCAATTGGGCGAAGAGCAGAACTGGTTCATAGTCCATGAGAAAGGGGATCGAGAGGGCACGGATGACCAGAAGACATACGCTGCAGTGATCCCCATAGACCTTGTTGACGTAGTCGGGCTCGTCGAGATGCTCGGGCTTGGGAGGTAGTTCTGGGATTCTTTGCATGCATGCCCTCCAGACAGGGGCAAAAGATCTATCCATGACGAGGGAGCGGAGGGGCTTCGATGTCTGCGCAATGCTGAGGAGATCGGCGGGATGCAGATACTCGAAGATCTGCAGAGCGCTTGATTAGTTCGAACAAGCGCTTTCCTCATAGACGAACACGCACCTCGTACAGCAGGTCATAGGGCATTCCATTCAAGTGGCCTTGTTGCTCTAGATTCCCGCCCACGATCCTCCGCCTTTTGACGCGCTTCTTAGGTGATGGGTCGGGTGGTGTAGCATCCGAAGCGCGTCTCTTCTGCCTGCGTGTTCGCTTATTGGCAGCCATCGCAGTCGAGGATGAGTCGAAAGTAGGCCCGTCGAAGGGGATTTGATAGAACAGAGGGGATGAAGACTGATCTAGATGACGGTTCTGACAGAGCGCAGGACGACAACACAACCGCAACATACAAGCACAGCGTGACCGTGATTCATCGCGTGCGGGTCCGAGCATCGGGATCACACGATCACATGATTAACTCGTGTTTGCAAAGGGGAGCATTGTTCGATCCAGTCATTCATAGGCGAAGCTTCTATAACTCTGAAAGGCCGTTTCACGGCAGGGCCCGCTACCATACAGCATTTCAACGAGGAATTTGTTGTGTGTGGACTCAGCTGGCTTGTGAGTGAGTGACTTGTGTGCCTCCCAAGTTCTCTAGTACCCCGGTCACTAGTTCTCATACAATCACTCGACCTTGCCTGTCCCGACGTCAACGTATCGCTCGTTGCAAAGACCGACACTTGTGGCGTCGCATCCGGTGAGCCCGCCAGTGCGTACTCGCGCCTCCAAACGCCGTTCGAGCCCCGACGGCGTCAGTCCGTGATGAGATGGTATTTCTCCACGATTGGGAGTACGACTAAATTGTCTGAGAGGAGCCATGTTACGGAATCACAGAAAATGGATAGGCACTCGACATATTCTCTGCTTGAATACTATACAGCGAAATGGAGGTGGATGAAAGAGCCACAGTGCGCTCGGCCGACGCCGAAGAGTCGAGACCACGGAAGGCCCTGTCATGTGCCGGCACGTGAGGGGTTACCAAAGTTCGCGAGACGGGGCCATTGCGGTTTTTGCGCTTCATCCCTAAGACCCACTACCATAAATGGTAGCGGGAATCCCATACGAGTCGGCGTTCGCATCACATTTCTGTCTCGCGTTGCAAGAGGTCGCATTCCAACTCCTCATGACAGGCTATGAGGGTCAACCGAAGAGTACGTACATTGGCAGCCTAGTGAGCATAGGTTGTAGAGTGGAGCTACTGTATGTAGGAACTGTCCTCATTGGGAGATTCTAGCATCCGATCAGTATGCTGCCCCAACGTAGGCCCGACGATATTGCTGGCCACTGTTGTCCGGTAAACATTGTATACTTTCCCATGACGGACAAGTCTGGAAACACCGCGGTGGTAAGGCAGCTGATACATAGATGTGGGTAGCCATACGTCGCGCAGCTCGGGCCACTGCGAGGCTGCGTGTACTTTGCGCGGGAGAGGAAGAGTAGATAGAGCAATATTAAACGGTGCCTATGACTAGGTATAGACGATAAGGGAACAAAGAAGTCGAGCATACAACGTCGGTCTGATAGGTAGATTTCATGATCAAGAGTCTGCATGATGAATGCTATGCCTGTAATCAGTCTTATGCTGGATGACGCGCAGGAAGTTGCTCACGGTATGGCGTGTCTAGACCTGGGACGCATGTATCTCTGGCCACAGTCATCCCTGTATACATCATACACTTTCCATTGTCGGAAAAGTCTGGGAACGCGGGAGCGGTAGGGAAACTGATACACAGATGTGGGTAGCCACACGTCGCGTAGCTCAGGCCACCGAGAGGTAAGGTCAGTTGGTGGTCCCGTATCGACATGCTTACTTTGGCTGCCGACATCATCTCCAAAGAGCGCTGATTTGACATCTTCCATGAGTATTCCCGCCCGTGCCTTCTGATCCGGCGTTTCGTAGACTTCCCTTTCGCCCGGGTACCCCTTCCAGTCTTCTGCATCAAGCACTCTTCGGAAAGTGTTCAAACGCAGGGACCGTAGGTGCGAGAGCGAGCTCAGGGCGCGGGCACACGATGCCTTGACGTTCGTGAGTGGACGCGAGGGTGAGCCTGCCAACAACATACCAATTTGGTCGCACCCCAGATACTTCCGGGGCCAATCTCGTCGTGAAGCTCGAGAACCTCCAGAAGGGGAAATAAGTCTGCGATGCGGGTCCAGAGGCGCGTATCGTCCACATCGCGGAAGGAGATGCGCAGAGTTCGGAGCTCTGGCGCTGATACCGCCGTTAGTGCGTGCATGAGACCTGCGGGCCTCAACACACCATCCATAGGATATGGTGGAGGCTGAATCTCCCAGCCCTCGGTTGCGAGGGTAGCGCATTGGACGTGGGGATAATTGAGGAGAGAGAGCGTCCGTAACGTCGATGGCAAGTACTTATACACCCCATCGGTCGCGAAAGGATTGTACAGCTCGAACTCCTCAATGGCGGGCATAGATGATCTAGAAGGGAGGGGCGGGTCGTCTGGTGGCCAGACGGTCCATTGGACGTGGGGATATAGATCCGAGCGATGACAGCGAACACGCAAGACGCGGAGCTGCGGGGCAGCACAGACCAGCGTACCTAGGTGTACTGCTTCGTGCGCTGACGCGGGTGTTTTGAGTCGCGGGTCGTCGAGCGGAGTCTGCGGGTCATTATGCATCCGGATTCTGGTTATGATCAACTCGCGGAGCGACGACCAGGTATAGGTGACCGCGAAAGGCAGGCTGAGCGCTTCGGCGCCAACTTCAAGATGCTCAATCTGCCCAACATCGAGTTGGTGGAGGAGAGTCGCGAAGGGGAAGCGCGTGCCCCGCATCCTGGATGTACATTCGTCGGGCGCAAACCCGCTACCCGCACCTTCAGTTTGCGAGCAGAAGTGGAGGACGCGCGGATGAGTGACAAGAGGGGGGAACGCGTCGAGTTCTTCGAAGTTGATGGGGTCCGCCCTTTGGTACATTGTGGAGCATAGAAATCTGAGGTCAAGCGTATGAAGACGCGGTGTGTTGTTGACGATGTAGCTAATGCAGGTGCTGATGAAGGTGGCGCGAAAGTGGACAGATTCTATGTTGCTGAGATCGTGCTGGGTGAGGTACTTGTAGAGGTCGCAATCATCGTCGTCGATCTGGACATATAGGTGCCTTCGATAGTATTTTATTAGAAACACACTTCATTTCTTTCTGCGCTGGAGTCGCACCGGATTGTGTTCCAAACTGACTCAGGGGGCTCATGAATAGGCAGGTCATTCTTCCAAGGACATGTAGAGAAGAGAATTGGGCGAAGTAGCCAGCGCACTTGACGACATGTCGAGGAGAGGGACAACGAATCCTTTGGCGACAAGAGGTCTGTGATCTGTAATAGAATGTCGACCTGAGTCTGAAGAGGAGACGGTGATGCGCTTCGAGGCGACATCGCAGAGTGTTGTAGGCCAGATTGCCCAATGGCCGTAACACGACTCAACTTGTGGTGGAAGCTTGACCGAAGTCCCAAGATGGAAGGATGTCGAAATGAAGCCATGCCCGGAGCACACATGGACCCACAATGGCAGACCTACAGGGTCCTTCGCCCTCTGCGTGGATGTAACTTCATGAAAATCTCATTCAATACCTACTTCTGATTCAGTCTTAGGAGCACGGCAATAACTGGATATAGGCGGAACAGTGTAAGAGGTATCATCCATCATCTACCAAGCCTGCCGATCCTCCCACTTGGGGTTGTTCACGTCCACACTTCCAACGCCCCCTTCATATATACCGGTCTGCTGCAGAGCAAGTGAGGGTATGCGGAGGTCTTCAGGCTCGCCACCAAGGCTCCAGAGCGATACGGCCAAAGTGTTTGAACCACGGTAGTTGAGGATGCCCTCATGGACAGGGAAGGCTGTTTGAGGACCCATATTCGCCACGCGCTTGCCCATTTGCCAGCCGTTGACGTATAGTTGGGCTACGGAAAGGACATGGAAGTTGAGCAGGTGAGCTATACAGCTTGGATGATGCACTTACCTCTGTAATTACCGGTCACGTTCGGGAAGACGAAGGATAAGGGAAGGTCGTGTCCCTCCGGGATGCTGAGGTCGAAGGAGGTGCGGAACCAGGATACCTTCAGAGAAATCAGTACATGACAGGATTTGAAGGAAAGCAGCTCACTCCGGGCTGTCCGACGCCATCCCACGGGCTCCTTGTTTCCCATTCCGAGTCGTCATATCCAGGGAGGTGGAAGCCCACGCGCTCGCCATAAAGGCCACCTACATATCATCCGTCAACGTGAGGTTAATACTAGAGTTGGATGATGCGCGCACCCTCATTGAAGATCCTCCTCGTCTTGTCGGGGTAGTCTTCGCCGCCGAAGTTGCCTTGCACCTTCCAATGCGTGAATTGGTCCACACTTGAGTCGTCGTCGCTTCCAAGGAGATAGTAGCCCTAAGAGAGATTAGCAAAGTCCAAGCCGGTACGACAGTCGCGTACTTCAATGCCTCGCGGCGATTGTATGTCGCGCTGGCGGCCACCGGGGGTGCAGCAAACGACCTCGCCGGCGAGATAGAAACCCATGTGGCTGTATCGACGGGCCCGGTCAGTCGCATGTACTCATGCCTACTCGCATAAAAACGCACTCTTGAATGACTGTGATAACGTTGTCGCCATCCCTAAGCGCACCTTCCGGAAACGCCCACGAAACGTTCGTTGTCGCGATCGTGCCATTGCCTTCCGTCGCGCCCAAAAACACGTCGTTCACCCACCCCGCCGCTGCGAAATTGAACCCGCCCGAGATGGAGAGGTTCACCGCCGCCTGCCCGCTGTTATTGAAGTGCCCGCGCCACAGGATGTTGCCCAGGTGGAAGCCGTAATCGGATGCGACGCCGAGCTTCCACGGACCACCGTAGTACTGCGGGAACGTGCTGGTGGTCTCGGTGTGGTCGGCGGCGGTCCATTGGCTGTCGTTGTAGGCGGCTTGAATCTCGGGGAGTGAGTCGGCGTGCTTCCAGGTGAGGGTGTTGAGGTCGGGGATTTGAGGCGTTAGAGAAGGCCCCGAGAGTGTGGCGGTCAGAGCACCCCAGGCGGTGCGGGTGGATTGGACGGACTCTCCGTTCCACGTCACGGTCTGGACGTCGGCTGAGGCGATGATGGTGAGAGGCGTCTCGCTCTCGAGGTCTCCGACGAGCGCGAGCGTGGCACCGTCGTCTTCAAGTGCCGCGGTGCGGACGAGGTAGGGGCCCGCAACAAGAGCCGGCGTACTTGCTCCGAAATGGACGTACGACGCGTAGTCGCCCTCGCCAGCAACGGTTGGCTGCCAGAAGCTCTTCGCATGCTCGTAGTCTGCGACGGCGACCAAGATAGACGTGCGATCGCCTATGAGGCGAACGGGAGTGATGCCGCTCGGCGTCTGGAAGTTGATAATGGCTACGCTCTGGAACGGATGTCGATGCAAACGCTGCCGATAATCATAAAAGTAACTTACCGAGGTAATCTTCGTCGTCGCATCAAGTTCGGTGTCCAGCGACACCGTTTCCGTCGTCGCGAAGGCCAGTTCGACGGTCTCTCCCACATCCGCATACACCACTAGGACATCTGTCTCGTCGATGACCGTGCTGGTCAAGATATGCGCTGTCGAGTACGAGAGGGCTGCGCCACCAATGATGAGGTCCTTGCTAGTCAAACACGTGAGCTGAACCGCCTTCAAGGATCCCTGAAAGGCTTACACTATGATACGTGAGTCCTGTCCATTGAGCGTCAGCTCTCCACCAAGCTGAGGTAGCGTGAGGTCCTCGGCATAGAGCCTGTAGCTCTGGAGGTCGCTGTGGGAGATGAGGGTCAGTATGTACATTGACTGACTGACCCTCGCATGACACTCACGTCCAAGTCACATTTGCCTGTCGCGTAATGAAGAAGCTGGCGCCCGTGTCAGGGTTCTTCAGCCAAGTGGCGAAGACGCCCTCCGGGTTTGTCGTCAAGGCGGTGTCGTTTGCTGCACAATAATGAGATATTGCGGTCGCTAGCAGAGCGCCCGAACACTCACTAACGAAGTAAGTCTTGTAGAGGTCGGGGGTGGAGCGCAGGAAGAGAGACTGTAGCTTGAGTTCGGAGTACTTGTCGGTCAGCTGTCGGCTCTCGGTGACGGCGGCGCCGACGTCGTAGCTGGTGTAGGTTGCTGGCGAATGCATTGTCAGGATGGCTCGCGTGGAAGGAGTGTCAACATACCAGGGTATGCAAGCTGTCCCCAATTTGTTCCGCCCTGTGAATAGACGGTGTAAGTCACTGTCTCAAACATCCACTCGCTCAAGACGTACATAGAACATGTAGAAATTCTCTGCTGTGACGCCGCTTGCCCAGAGTTGGTGGTATAGAACGCGCTCGTATCTTCAGAGGTGTCAGCGAGGCAGTACTACAGGGCGAAATTGTCCACGTACTCAGGCCCGATAACTTCTCTGCACTTCGCGTAACCGATGCCCGATCCCCACTTATCGTATTGCCTTCGGATAGAGTCAGCTTCAGTCGTTTCTCCCACGCAGCGCATAGGAACCCGGCACGCACCCGCCCTGGAATTCGGGGAACATGAACGGGGTATCCGGCATCACATCCTCATGGTACGTTCGCCATGCCGCGGGGCCCTTAGCCCAGCCAGCCGCAGCTGCCGGCCACGAAGGGTCTCCTACACACGTCCAACCTGTGTGAAGGGGGAGTTCTCGGTTAGAGGGCAAGGGAGGAATGTACCGGTGGCAAGAGCACCATCGGGGTAGGCGTCGATGCCGTAGATGTTAGTTTCATTGACGATGTTCTTGTACATGCCGGGGTCGTTAACCATGGTGGGAATGAGCTGAAAAGACGTTTGTTCGACGGTGAAGAGTGAGAGGGCGAAGGACTTACGATACCCTCTTCGCGGTAGACATCTTGAAGCTCGAGCACGTATTCATTCTGGCCAGCTGCAAGGACGATCGATGCTTGAAGACTCGGTTGTACCATATTCACTTACGGCCATTGTAATACTCGTTCTCGACTTGCGCTAGGATGATGGGACCTCCCTCGGTGATTTGATTCTTCGCAATGAGCTGCGCGGACGCGCGAATCTGAGCCAGCCAGTCAGATTCAATGCCGCAGTCGCAGGCTTGGAACGTACGTAATCCTGCCAGGCATCGTGAAAGTAGGTATCATTGCTTCGTAGTTCTCCGTTGTACGCGTTCCATTCGGGATCTCCTGGGAGGGTGGTGACCCAACCCGGTATACCACCGCCAGAGGTCTCTGCACTATCAACTCGTCAGAAGCCCGCGTAGTAGTCAATGAGGGACAGACTCACTTGATGTACGGCCCTGGACGCGCAATGACCCAAAGTCCTGCATCCTTCGCGTAGTCGAATAGCGGCTGTATGTCATTGATGCCCGTGAAGTCGATGACGCCCTTCTTCGGATTCGTGAGTGCCCAGTGAAAGTAAATCGAGATGCAGTTTAGCCCCGCCGCCTTCGCCTTCTGAACGATGTCTTTCCAGAGCGAGGGCACAGGCAGGCGCCAGGTGTGCACCTCCCCGGACTGGATGAACACGCGCTGCGGCGCATCTTGCGAGCCTGCCTGGATGGAGAAGGAGTACCCGTCCCATGAGATCCGAGAGGTGTAGCCATCGTCAGTGCGCGGGGAGAGGACGCGTGCGGATGGGAGGCGGAGTGCAAGGACCGCTGGCAAGAGAAGGAGCCAAGGGAGCAACATGGTCGCGTCCGTAGATCCTGGGCTCGGACTCGGGCAGAGAAGAGCATGACATCGTCTTATACTCACCGGAACGCGTCGCGAATGCCGATCATGGTCGAGGAGAAGGGTCAGCTGAACGCGAGAGGACGAGCCTACGTCAGGGCCAAGGCGGGCCGGCTTCCTGGATTTGAAGGTCGTCGCGGGCTATAGGACATATTGAACGCGTCCACAGCTTCGGAAGGTGCCCAGGAGAGCTTCGTAAAATGATATTTGCCGCCAATTTCTCCGCCCATCGGTCCTTCGTCTCGTGGGGACGCGTCCAGCTGACCGGCATTCATCTGGATTGCAGTTTGAACTTGTGCCTGGGTAAGGCGGGGAAGACATAAGATATGGCGTCAAGACATCGCTTATATGGCTATAGACTGGAAAATTCAAGACGCGACGAATGGCGCACTTTGAACACGGGGGTCGGAGAGAAGAAGGAAGCCTCACGTGGGAAATACAATGCCTTCCTTACTGGGACAGCGACGTGGGCAGGAGCACGATGTCTGCACATCGTTGTCGTAAACCACGATGTCGCGACAGGACAAGGCGACGACGGAGCGCCATGCGCGGATGTTGCGGGAGCTCGTGAAGCGCCCGGAGAATAAAGTCTGCGCAGATTGTAAACGAAATGGTGAGTGCATGTCGCACTGAGTCGAAAGGTGCATGTACTGATGATGCAGATCCTCGTTGGGCGTCGTGGAACGTGGGCGTGTTTCTCTGCATCCGCTGCTCGGGCATCCACCGTGCGATGGGGACTCATATCAGCAAAGTGAAGTCGGTCGACCTCGATATATGGACGCCGGAGCAGATGGCTTCTATCCAGAAGTGGGGAAATCGGAGAGCGAATGCATACTGGGAAGCCCACCTTAAGCAGGGGCACGTTCCGCCTGAGCAGTATGTTCTCTTGCTTTGATCTAGTATGCGTTCTGACGTATCTCAAGCAAAATGGAATCCTTCATCCGCTCAAAGTACGAGTCTCGTCGTTGGGCGATGGATGGCCCGCCGCCTGCCGATCCCTCTGTCTTTGACGGCGACGCCCCAGCGCAATCCTCATCTCCCGCGCCCGTACCCGCCGCCTCTCCCCCGCCCGCTGCCTCCGCGGCCACTTCTCGCGTTCCCGCTGCTGGTGCACCTCGTGCATCCATCACCCGTCAACCCCAAGCCCACCAATTGCTATCCGCCGCCCACACCAACACGCCTAGAGCCAGAGCGACACCACCGCCAGCTGCTGCTGCTGCTGCCGCCGCACCCGCAGCAGCCCCTGCCGCCCCCAAGCCTGCTGACGACCTCTTCTCCCTCGACTTCCATAACCCGAGCCCTGCGCAGAGCCCGCCTCCCGACGCGGCACAGGCGCAGGCGCCGAAAAAGGATGTTAAGCAGGACATCCTGTCGCTCTTCTCTGCCGCTCCCGCCCAACCGGTTCCTGTTCAGCCCCTCTACAATCAGTTCGCGGCGCCGGGTGCTGGCGCTGCACCAGTGGCGGCAAATCCCTGGGGCGCTCCTGCTCCACAGGTCGCACCGAGCGCTGGAATGCAGCAAGGCGGAGCAGGGATATGGGGCGCAGCGCCGAGTGGCGGGATGGGTGCGGCGTGGGGTGCACCGGCAGCTCCTGCTCAGCCTGCGTGGGGCGCGGCGCCGGCGGCTCAGCCTAACGTCTGGGGAGCACCTTCGCCGTTACAGCAGCAGCCCGCTCATGGGCTACTGGACAATAGCGCGTCTGTTTGGGGAAGCGCCGCGCCTGCTGCTCCAGCGGCCGCTGACCCCTTCGGCGCATTTGGCGGCTCGACGGCGTCTTCTGCACAGCCCAAGAAGGACGATGCGTTCGGTGATCTATGGGGTAGCTTCAAGTAGATGGGATTGTATTCCCTCTTCTTCTGTGCACACACCACTATCTGTTGTACGCCTTGATCTGTGTCGTTCATGTCAGCCATTGCCAGCATTCCCATATGTCTATCGCCGTCTCCTTCGAGGTTGGAAGTAGAGTATCACTATCATCCAAAGTAATGACTCGTTTACGTAGGGGTGACCCTGAATATTGGCCAACTCAGTGAAATATGATCCTCGCGAATCCAATAGCCAATGGTCGATCCTCCCACAACTCTTCTCCCCATTGATCTAACGACTGAGTAATTGGTGTTGTGCGTGTGATCGAGACGCGACGCGATGTGTATCCGTTAGTGTGATTCTCGACCTTGACCGTCATGCATTCATGCTCGGGTCTAGGAAATTCACAGCGCAGGAAGGCTGAAGCTCTCCCTCTTACTTTCCAACGAAGGGGTGTTGAATCTTATCGAATCATGATTCTACCGTCGATGAATGCAGCCGACGGACTCTCGAGCTCGACAAGGGTACTTTCGTCAAGTCCAATTATCCTCCGCGGCAAACGCGTCAGACTGGAACACTTGCTCTCTCTCGACTCACGATGTGCTTTGTCCATTTTAACACTGAATTGTATCAATTATCCGGCATATTATACAAGTTTGTTCAGACAACATTCCAGTCGCTGCGTCAAGAGAACTAGAATTTACGGTACGAAAAACACGATCACGCCTGCGTGCACACAGCGATATGCATACGAAAGCATCTTGCACTCGAGAAAACGACAAGTCCATCTCACGAACAACATGGTGATCTTAGAAGATCGTCGAAAGCGTACCCTCCTCCCTTCCCCCAGTAAAGTTGGCTCCGGGTCCATTCTTCCCGAACGTGAAGCCGACCCAGACACCGCGCGGTGCGGACTCTTCTCGCTCCTTTACTGCATCCACATTCCGCTGCTTCTCCTTCACCTCCGCGTACTTCGCCATATCGTCCAAGTTCGTGAAGTCGTCGTAGTAGCCCGTGTCGATCTCCGAGTCCAGCGCGGGCACGAATGGTGCCTCAACCGCGCGCAGGTCCTCCCAGTACACGCCAGCGAAGAAGGGATGCTCGGTAACCTGCGAGAGCTGCGAGTAGCGCACGGAGGCGTGCGATATGAGACGCGTGACAGCGTCCCAGGCGATGTCGGAGAGGTTGAAGATGAGGTCCTCGGGCTTATCGTACTCGGGGCGGCGGAGGACCTTGGTCCAGTTCTTGAGGTTGGTCCAGGTCTCTTCGGGAGTGCTGCCGCTGAAGGGTGGGAAGCCCGCGAGGAATTCGAAGAGGATGCAGCCGAGGGACCAGTAATCGACGGAATACGAGTAGGGCTTTCCCCGAAGGACTTCGGGCGCCTGCCATCGCGTCAACATCAAGCGAGTAGAATGGACGCGGTTCACATACCATATAGTCCGGCGAACCGACGATAGAGTCTGCGTACCGGGGCTCGGCCTGCCGGATGGAGCGATAGATAGATCGCCTTTCCATCGTTGAGCGCTGGACGAGTTTGTTGTCCTTCACTTGATCGAGCTATCTCATGATCAGTAGGAATATCATAGAGCGAGGTTTATTCACGTACCTTGACTTTCATAGACTCAATGCGCTTTGGGTTGAGCGCGCCCGTCGCCAAACCGAAGTCAGTGAGCTTCACATGGCCTGTCGCGTCGACAAGGAAGTTCTACGCGTATGTGGCATGAGAAAAGGTACCATATGCCTGCCTCACAAGCGTACCTCTGGCTTCAAGTCGCGATGAAGGTACCCGAGCTTGTGCAGTTCATTCACTCCCATGAACATCTCGCTGATGTAAAAGCGGGCATGCTCCTCCTTCAGTACACCAGAGTTGTTGAGGAGTGTGCGAAAGTCACCACCGGGGACGTATTCCATGGCGAGGTAGACGAACTGTGGATCTTGGAAGGCGTACAGAAGTCGCACTAGCCACGGAGTCTTTGTGGCGGTAAGGATATCGCGTTCGACGAGGACGTGGCGAACCTGAGCGATGATCAGTTATTTTTGAAGCGGAAAGTCTGTAGGCAGACGTACCTCGTCCATCTTGAAGAGCGTGCTCTTGCGCATCTTCTTGAGCGCGCACACCTCGGACGTCTCTCTCCGTCTGGCGATGTACACCTCGCCATAACCGCCCTGCCCGATCTGTGCAATGATGTGGAACTGGTCGAGCTTGAGTTTCGTGCGTCGTCGGCGAAGCAGCACGCGCTCTCTCCCGCAATACGATTTGAACTCTTTCGTGTACTCAACGCCCTTCACGCCGCGCTCCGCGGTATCGGCATCGAATTTGGCGCGGCGCTCCTTGCGTGCGGCGAGGTAGCCCAGGTTTTGGAAGTAGTAGTCCAGGAAATCTGGCGTGGATCAGTACAGATAGGCATACAACATGCGACGCGACGCACAAAGCTGGGCGACCGTGGCCTTCCGTTTGACCTCCGGGCTTTGGAGTAGCTCGCGCTCCCATAGCTTGAAGCCAGGTGCCTTCGACGTCGGCGCACCCCGCGCGGTCTCCATGTGTACGTCGTCTACACTGGGAAAGCCACGAGCAGTTTCCATCCGTATGTCCATGTCTTTCATGCGTTTCGTGAGGTCTTTGGCCGTGTCCATGTGTATGTCGCGGTACAGGTCAGAGTTAGGCGGCAGGCCGGAGATCGCTTTCGGCTTGGTGGCCTCGCGCGCGGGAGCACCCGCTGCCATGGCGGACGGCGGTGTAGAGATGGTGGCAGATGGACCGAGATCAGTGTAATATACGCGCTCGACGCGAAGTCGAACTGTTTCCCACGTGCCCCCTCGCCACAGCGTCTTTCACCTCCTGCGGTTCAGAATTCCCGAATGTTCCCCTTGCATTCAATGGTCATTACATGCCTGTCTAAACTATGCAGATGCGAGCGATAGATAGAAATGAATAGATGCAAGCTTCGACGAAAACCGAGACAGGAAAGCACAACAGCACAGAAGACAGAAAAGCAGTCCGCAAAGACGACCCACTACGTCGAGATGCATCCCAGATCCTCGCCCCCTTCCGGGCTCCCAAACAACTCCTCGAATATCTCCTTCCCGTCCGTAGCCAAAGGCGGAAGCTGGCGGGACACTGCCATCGGATCGTCGCGAGATACCTTGATACGATGAATTCGCTCGTCATAGTATATCTGCTCCAGCGATTCCGCAATGCTCTTCAGCCCGAACAGGAACCCTCTGTCAGGCTGGTCGGGGTAGTGTGGCGGGAAACGGGCATAGATAAGCCCCGTTTGAGGGTCGATCTCCGCCTGATACCCACTACTGCTCGAGGTCACCTCCAACGGCACGCACTTGTGGTTGTCATTGGGATGAGGCAGCCAGTCGTGACCTGTTGTTGTATGCGCGAAGTCGACGATCCTCACGTTGATCTCGCCACGCTTGCGTCGCCGGTTTGACCGCGCGGCGACGGGCCCGACGAGTAAGTCCTCACTGTGTGACCGTCGCAGTAAGGGCTTCTCTTCCTTTTGCCGGTCCGTGCGCACACGCGATTGCCGTTCCAGAGACTCGCCGCGTTTGCTACGCGAAGAGGGATTTTCGAGAGCGGAGGCGCGGAAGACCTCTTGCGACTCGCGATCGCCATCGTAGATGAGCAGCAGGCTGCAGCCGTAGAAGCGATAACCCTTCAGCCGACTGATGATCCGCGCAAGGTTATATACCTTCTGCAGCAGCGTCGGGATTTGGTGTGCAAGCAGGCGTTCGCCGTCCCACAGAAAGGAGGCGAGAACAGGGCGGAAGTCCTCCGCCTTGAGCTCGCGGCCACGATACTTGTCTTGCGTGACGTACGACTGCGTCTTGTGGTTCCACACCTGGAAGGAAGTGAAGTTTGGTCGAAGCCTTCGAAGGAGTGTATGAAGCGCTCACCTGCATGCCACAGACACGTACGCCTAGCGTTTTGCTCGTCGTGCGCTCGCACTTCTTGCGCTGCGACTTCTTCTTGGCGATGGTGGCGTCCATGCCGTACTGGCGGGTGCCCATCTTGAGGTCCATCACGCAAGGGTGCTTCAAACGTCCCGTCAAGTCCTCCATAAGGATGAAGTGGTTTTGGCGAGTAACCGATGCGCTTTCGCCTGACTCCGGAATATGGGCTTCTGGCAAGGACCGCGAAGACGGCTGGGGACGGTGGCACTGAGTCTGCTGCAGCAGGCGAGAGGGTGAGACGTCGAGGGAGCGAGATCGGCTCCTCTTCCTCCCCAAAGACGGCGACAGCGCGAAGCTGTTGGACGCGGGCTGCTCGGGGTCGTACTCCATGTCGAAGACGTCCATCACGGGTTCGTTGTCCCGATGCTCGCGCGCCAATGCCTCCATCTTCGCAGGAGTGGCGATGACGGATTCGCTCTGCACCCGACGGATGGGCACGTCCTGTGTCTGCTCGTCCGTAGGACGTGGAGGTTCGGCATGACTGAGCACCTTCCCGCGCCTCGCCCTCCCACCAGATGCGTCACTGTCGTCGCCACCGTGCACGTACTCGTCCTCGGTGCGAGTACCCAACGCTAGGCGACCGCCTGTCCGTCGCCGCATTCGACGGAAGATGGTACTGAAGACGTGGTCTTTCAGCCGGGTGTTCACCATGGTCGAGCCGGTGCCGTTGAACGGGGTGGGCGCAGCTGAGTTGAAGGGACGGAACTGGGGGCGGATGGGAGCATCCTCATCTGAGACGGCCATGCGATGTTTGGCGTTCGCATCGTCCGCGTATCGCCCAGGCAGGGTACGAACTTGCGTGCTGGGCGAGTTGGCGGGGGTAGGAGCCTCCATCTCAGCAGAGACAAAAGGCGGGTACCGCGACAGAGGGCTCGAGCGAGGGAGGGCATTGCAGGAGGGGCCGTTAAGGTCGGGACTGGAGGCAGTACCGACGCTTAAGTGCGCACGCTTGAACCGCCGGTCGAAGATCCGCGGCGGCGCGTTCGCGTTGGATTGAGATAGCGATCGAGCCCGTCCGCCGCGTAGCATCCATTCCGGGATGATGTGTCGGTTGTGGTCTAGCATCACCTCAGGCATCTCCGTCTCCTCTGTGTCCGACTCGTTCCCGTCGTCCTCGTCTTGTGATGCAACTGACGAGAATCGCGGGGATGACCGAGGCACTTCGGTGGCAGCTTTGAGTAGTGACGGACGTGCCGCCGCTGATGTAGGTGGTGACTTCGGGGAGTCCGGCGATGGCGATTGGTGCTGCTTTGGTACGCGTCTATACGAGACGAGCATGACGCCGAGATATCGCGGGATGAAGTCCAGTAAAGGTGGAGCCTCGCGCTCGACCGATTCGTAAAATAAGTTTTCGCGGGACACAAGAGGCTGAAAGGGAAGGTCAGGAGTCAGCATCAATCAACGTAAATGGCCCAAAAGACGGACCTTGCATACAGCACGCTTCGTAAACTTGTAGATGGCGCTATGACCACCAACTTGGTTCCGAAAGGGCCGCAAGGGGATGTGCGGAAGGTTCTCCTGTGAGAGATCGAGCTCGACATCGAAGACATCGTCTTCGCCATGATCGCCATGACGTGCACTTGGGCCCTCGGTGTGAGACTGAAATGTCGAGAAACCATGGAGTTCGGAGGCGGGCAGGAGGGGGGAAGGAGCATCGTGGGCTGGTGATATGTTGGGGCCAGAGGTAACAGACGCGGAGGTAACGGACTGGGACGAGCCCCATGCCGAGTCGTCATCCGAATCGAACGGCGACTGCACTGTTGGCGAATCCGTGGGGGAGGACGGCTGTTCGGGTAGAGTGATCGACCTCGGCTGTCGCTGCAATGCGGGGTGTGCGGAAGGTAGGCGTGGCCGTCGTTCACGACTGAACTCGGGGGATGTGACCTTGTGCTTGTGTTCTCGGGGTGGAGAGCGCGAGGGTGCTGGAGACAGAGGGTAAGCATGCGACCATGGAAGAGGCGAAGAATGGCTCTTGTCATCCTTCGGCCCTTCCCAGACGTCGAAACTGCCATCACCTCGTTCTCGCGGACGTCCTCTGGTAGAGACAAGGACGTCCTCACGCCACTGCGCAACGTCCTGGCTGCTGCTGTTACGGTGGCCGCTCGGGCGCTCCTTCCGCTCCTCGTAATCATCCTCCTCTCGAGTGCTCTCCCGTGTGCGGGTTCGCTGAAGTCCGTTGTAGCTCTTCTCGCGACGGACCGCTGCGGCCTCACGCTCGGGCCAGTCCGAACGCTTGACGAATTGGAACTTGGCGACGTCTGTCTTGCTCGACGACGGAGTGCGACGATGGAAGGCGGTCGCTTCGGCCGTAGCCTCGGCCTGGACGTCCGCCTGCGCGCCATCGGTCTCACGAAAGAGACTGAGATTGGCGGCAACCTTGCGCCCAATGCCGGACGAGGGATGCGGGGGCTGGGATGTGTCCTTCTCCGCAGACGAGGAGCTCGCGGAGCTGGCAGAGGGCGATCTGCGGAACGGGATGCGGGAGCCGCTGGAGGGGGCGCCTATGGTGAATTTCTTGTGGCCGAGTGCGGGCGTACTCGCGGAGGGGGGCAGAGTGAGTGCTCTGCCCGAATGCGTGCGCGACATGGTGGGGCGCGCGCCACCCCTGGGCGTCGTGCGCTCTGTGATGTACCCGTCAGATTCACCGGTGCTGTCGGTAGCGCGCCGACCGGTGCGGCGCGGGGTGACGGGCCAAGCAGCTGCGAGGTGCTTGTCGAAGGCATTGCCCTTGGTCGGACTGATGTCTGCAAGGCTTGGGGAGGAGAGAGCGGTGACAGTGCCTGAGCTGGGTGGGGAGAGGGGGAAGCGATATGGCTGCTTGTGGCTTCTGACGTCGATGGCCGAAGCCATGAATGGGGGCGGGGGATGGCGAGCGGTAAGCTTGGGGTCGGTGATTGTGGCACGAATGTCCTGCGCAGCTGGCGGTCAAGGAGAGAGCGGCGGCGGCGAACGCTCTCTTGTGAATGACAATGACCGCTTTGGATAAAAGAGTGATTTCATTCCTCCACGTGCGTTCCGTAGCTTAGACCCGATCACGGGAACTACCGCGCACCCTCCGACCGTCCTTCCTCCGGGGTCGCTCAGGACATGAACTCACCCTGGACGCCGCGAACGTGCATCGTAGCCTGCTCCTTGATGCTACGCTAGACGCGCACCCTGGCATGTTGCTGGGGCACGCTCAGCCTCCCCCACAAACGTTCGTCTTACGTACGAGGATAGCCCGCCAAACCCACGCATTGCGACCACCTTCCTGGCTGGCCCGATTCCGATGTGCTGTCGTCAGTATTACATGCGCCCGTACTCTATAGAACCCGCGCGTCGGTAACTTGCCTTGGCTGGACCATATCTGGTCAAGACTGGTCTCCTAATAAAGTTTATCTGCCGCCAGGCCAAGACGGTGGCGCGGTCCACGGATAGCCGGTCATAAAGCAAGATCCATTGCCTCCAGCAAAGAGATACACGCCCGGACAATAAATAATGACAGGCACTATGCTACATTGATTAGGAGGAGGGTCGAGTAGGGGTCGTGAATAGATGCCATGGCAAAAAGGGGAAGTGAAGGGGGAAAAGTCCATTCGCGCAGCGGGCTTGCTCCCGATGAATTCGATACGTAAAAGGAGGGTTAGAAGGGATGTCCACTGCCCTCGGATGGATAAGATCCAGCTAGGCGCGAGTGGCCATAAATATGACAAGTCAGGGACCTGCTCAGCAGCGTCATCGAGAAGCAGGGAAGGGAAGTGGGGCGAGCAGCATGCCGCAGAATATCCGAAATTGAGGAGGAAGCGTCTGGCGTTCAGTAGGTTAAGCGTGCACACTGAGAGATAGGTTAGAAACGTAACAACTAGCAAAAATGATGGCGCGCTCACTTTCGATAGCTTCCGACACTCAAACACCTGGAAGGACTTGCGCTTGAGCATGTGATCATTCGTATTTTCCTACGCTCTGCGTGAGCTGGTTCGACGACATGATAAAGCAGAGGTACACTGACGGGAGTCACCAACTCGTTTTCCGACTGGGCCGAACTTTGCGAGCTCGAAAGTGAGCCCGCCTCCGAAGCCGCGGAAGCAGGAGCCGCGCCGTAACTGCTATACCATGTCGTCCCCCTTGGCGAACAAATCAGGTCTCCAAAAGACGAGGATGTTGAGGACAGCGTCATCACGGAAGTGAGCGCTGACGTCGGGGACGGGTAGTCTGTCTCTGACTTGTAGTCTTGTGCAGAGTTCATTGAGTACCCCGCGAACAATGAAGCGCCCTCCCATGCGTCCTCGACCACATCGACAGGCACATCCGCGCGCGGACGATCCGTGGCTGGAGGCGCACGTATCGTCGGGCGCGACAAGGGCGCCGTGGATCGCTCGCCAGGATCGCTCACGCACGATACGATTTCCTCAACGCTGAGCGACGGCGATATGTCGATGGACAATCGTGGCGCTGCGCTCCTGCTGCCAATCGGCACCACCGCTTCACCGCGAAGCGCTACAGGCAGCCTGTTGTATGGTGCCTCATCATCGCGACGGAAGTCGGAGATCGTAGCTGACTTCTTGTGCGTACGCCACATATGGCGGCGCCCTGGGGAGCCAGTGGACAGCAGCACAGTGACGAACTCGTCGTCAAGGGGCAACCCGCTCGCAGGGATCACGCATTTGAGCGCAGGCCGGCGCCGCAGAAGGGGAGGGGATGTCGGTCGCGGCTGAGCGACGGTAGAGCAGGTAGGTGGGGGTGCTTGAGATTGAGCGGAGGCGGACGATGCGGGCGAGGGGGATGTGTCGATGATGGGGAGCGGGTTGATAGAGATCTGGCTCTGGGGGCAGTTCGTGGCCTTGGTAATGTCGACGGCGAGCCGGAGCGTGCGCGCGCGGGCGTGGGCATGATGCGTGGGGGAATAAGCGGCGCGCGTGCTATGGGCAGAGCGGCGCGTCCGAAGGTTTGCGATGCGGATGGTGTCGAAGACGGTGTTGAATTGTGCGGGTGAGAGGGGGGAAGTCATGGTGCCGGGTTCCGATGCGAGGATTTGCGGCGCGGGCGTCAAAGAGAGGTGAAAGGGGAGAGTAGATGTACGTCAAGGAACGTGAATACAAGGGTACAGAGATGTCTAGGATGGACGGCGCGCAGCGCTGGCCGGTCGTAAGATCAGGGGAACGAAGGAGTATGTGGAAGGTTGGGTGGGAAGGGAAGCAGGTGGGAGAAGCAGCGCCGGCCCTTATATACGATCGGCTAGCGGCTGATGGAAGGATTGGCAAACAAGGGCAATTTGGAAAGCTTACCTTATGTGGCAGAGAACAAGAGCGCAGACTGATTATGATGCATGGGAATTCGATAAACAGCGAGGAGATTCGAGCAGCCTATTGTGTTCCGCATGGGCTGGGAAGCAGAGTCAGACAAAGGCTCGCATCACCGGTCAGCGTTCCCTCGTTATTCGGCCCGTACGTCCGAAGGTCGATCATGCTCGAGCACTTCATCACGATCACTCCTACCCCGCTTTCCCTCTCGTGTCCCCCCCTCCCCCCACCTTCCCTCATATATCTCCCCCTTCACACGGAGCACTCTACCATGATCAGGGCGGAGAAGATTGGTGCGCGCCACATGCTGTATGGGTATAGTCAACTGAGTATTGCCAGGTTCCCTCTTATTTTGCCCCTTCTGCGGGACGCTTCTCAACATTCCCCGAGATGGTGAACGCGTCGTTGAGTGCGAGCAGTGCGGACATGAAGAGCCTGCAACTTGTGAGTGATCCATCTCCATTGTACTTGCTCAATCTGAATGGAATCTCAGCCTATGAAGACATCGAAATTACGACAAGATCACATCCAGACGCGTTCCCTTCCGCGCTCAGACAGAAGCGGAAAACACAGACTAAGCATCATGAAACCGGGGATCAGGGTACTCTGGTGCGTATATGGACAGCTCGGGTGAGGCGGTAGGTCTAACCTACATACCCTCAGGTCGCGGAGAAATGTCCAAATTGCGCTCATATGCAGGCGTACTCGAAGGAAATGCAGGTATGTATCGCTACCTCGGGAAAGGGGAACCTACTCAACCCAGGTTGAAGCTCCGAAGCGCGGATGAGGGGTCCACGATTTTCTATACGGTGCGTAAAGCGACGTGCGCGTTCGATCGCCAAGCTAATGCGTTGGAAAGTGCGCGTCTTGCAAGCACGGGTGGCGGGTTAACAACTAGAGCTGGACCAAGGACGAATTTCTGGTCGGATTACACATATACTCCAACAGTGCAAAAGAGGGCGACGACGCCAAACCCGCCCAGCACGCTTGCCAGGGACGCCGCAGTCATTTCCAGCGGCACGTTCTTTGGCATACTGCCGTGATAGTTAGCATGTGTATGTTGGCAGAGCTGGGACACGCACGTAGAAAACCAGAAAGTCAGCGCAAACGTAAAGCCCAAGAGAATGAATGCCAGGTACGGGAGCAGAGAGACCGGAATGGACGGCTGAAAAGCCGGGAGGGTCCTGTGAAGAGCCTAGGGAGCTCGTCAGAGGCAGTTGCTGACACCAAAATGACGGAGACGTACCTGTATGGATTCGTACTCCCCCATGGCAGCAGGACGGAACGCTACTTTGTGGCGCTGCTACGTAGGCCGTCGTCGTGCGTTGCCGCTGACGTAACGACATCGTGGGAAATTCCCTGTCATATCAAGGCCACGACGCAACCCGTCCTCCTTGCTCTCGACGACCACCAGCCCATTTTCCATCCACGACCTTTCTCGACGCCAATCATCGTAAGTGTCGGTGCTTCCGGTCTTCGTCCCCTACCGTCAATATGGCCCAACGTTTGCTGATATATCATGTTTCCGCATGCAGATGTCTGCCACCGACAAGCTCCAGCAGCATCCCGCCGTCCAGCAGGCGCAGGTCAAGGCTCAATACTACCTTGGCCAGCTCGACAAGGAGGTGCGTACCGCTGTTTTTTGGTGACGTGGGATACGCGAGGCGCGCCGCATAGTTTTTTTTTTTCGCTATCGCGTGCTGCGCGCCTCGTCATCCGGCACGCGGAAGGCGCTTTTTTGCTGACTCGTGTTGCAGTTGACGAAGTATCCCGTCCTGAACTCGCTTGAGGCGCGTTCCCAAGTTCCCAAAACGTATATCGTCATCGGCAGCGTCACCCTCCTCGCCGCTCTGCACCTCATCAACAGCCTTGCGGCGCCGGTATCGAACCTGGTCGGCTGGGCCCTCCCCGCGTACCTCTCCTTCAAGGCGATCGAGAGCCCGAGCGCGCAGGACGACATTCAGTGGCTGACGTACTGGGTCGTGTTCGGCTTCTTCACGTTCACCGAGAGCTTCGCTCTTCGTGTCGTCCTCTACTACTTCCCGTGGTACTTCGCCTTCAAGACCCTCTTCATCATCTGGCTTCAGCTTCCCTACTTCCGGGTACGCATTTCCTTCCTAGTGCTTCGACTCGCCCTACGCCACTGCATCGTGCTGACGTTCTGTGATTTGCAGGGTGCCCAGACCACCTACATCACGTTCCTCAAGCCTCTGCTCGCGCAGATCAGCTCCTCGCGCGTCGTCGCGCCGACGTCGCCCGAGACCACCTCGGCTGCCGCTGAGTGAATAGCTGGCGTGTAGGTGCGGACCGACGAGGATATATCACGGGTAGCTTAGGGGTTTGGTCATCACACGTGGAATCTCTTACTCAAGCCCTGTTAACGAGATCGTTGGTCATGTACTTGTGTCTTGTTCGCCGTTTTTACTTCTTCATGCGTACCTATCCTTGCCTATTCACGTTATCTGGTTCATAGAACGAACATTTACTTTCACGTGTCAGTTTCGTAATGATCATGACTTGAGAGACGTATGCCTGGCCAGAAATCAGACAGTACTAGGTGCGGGGGCAAGTACAACTCCAGGCAACACAGGCCTACCTGCACTGTAATCCCCTTTGGTTATAGATCAACCTGTATGTGGTGGGAGGTCCCCGGAATTTACACACTAGGGTTCTGTTAAGAAGGGGTTTGTCAGTAACATAAGTTATTAACATACTGACGTGGGATGGTTGTTAATTATGCTACGAATGTTAGGAATTCTGGTGACACTGGTAACGGTCAGGCTAAGGCAGTGTCTGGCTCAAACACACTTTAAACGCGCGATCGAGCTTGCTTGAGGAGGCCCGTGGTATCTGTTGTTGAGGTGGCAGTTCAGCTGCTTGCCTGATGTGACGAGTCATATTCTTTTTTTGGACTGATTGCTTTTACCTTACGTATATAAACCCCGCTGAATATACGGGAACCTCGTACGCTTGTTGAGGTTCTCTGCCTATCGGATCTTGTCACAAGTTGTTACGAGACCTGCTTGCCAGGACTCGTCTTACACGGCCAGAATTCAGCACTATCAGACGTCCAAGCTGTTCATCAAAGTTATCTCCGAGCTGCTTCTCTGCTTCAAATTCTCGCCTGAATGACCTTCTTTTTGGCTCGAAAATATTTGTGCATACTTCTCTGTGTGTTGCGAGCCTCTGTGCGAAGTACGAAGGCAGGAAACGCTCTAGCAGTGGTACAGTGGACGCAGCTTCTCCACGTGCCAAGCTGATGGGAGGCCCTTTGCACAGCCCCAATGCTTGACAACCCTTGTCGCCTTGATTGCGCTTGCGGAAAACTCACTTTATTCACGAAAATATTTGACGAGATTGGGAAAGTATTGATGCACGCTCCGTACGAGTTTCATCTACATGTAAAGCCGGTCTGCAATGGTATGACATTTCGGAGTTTACCGAGCAACTTCGGTACTCGGCCCGGAGCCCGCTGGCTGTACGTGCTACGCCTCCTGGCGGCGCGTTCTCATCCTCAACCACCGCTCTGCCGTTCGCATCGTCCCCCCCCTCCATCCCAGGCATCCCTACCACATTCCCATTCCTTCGTAACATCTCGAAGGGGCCGCCGCTGATGTGCTTGCCCTTGATTGACGAAGAAATGGAGATTGGCATCAACTTCAAGATGAATGTGGAGGAGGGGTGCGGTGCGTGAATATTCCTCGCATACAGTCGCTTTACTCATCAATACTTGGCTATGATGGGAGGGGAGAAACACGCGAGTACGGCTTACCGACGCGTTGCGAACACCGCCCCTTCCGCGCCATATTCGCCCTCAGACCACTTCTGAGTTCTGAGGGTGGGAGGGCATAACCCATGACGCACTGCACGTCTAGGGCAAGCCCTCGATGGCGATACAGCCTTGCGCCCTACCCCCGCACGCCCGTTTGTCAAGATCGGCGCGGGTGATCGGTGGCCATTACCCTCCCCCTTACCATTCTCCTGCAGGTTCAGAGAATCGCCTTCACGGCGGTTTTTCCGCGTCACGCGGGATGCGCCTGGCGCGATCGAGCCATGTGCTCGGTCTGCAGCGCACGCGGCCGGGTTCCAGCTGGCAGCCAGCAAGAGTCGAGCTGGTGTGTCTTATGCACCCGTCCGACCCCTCCGCCCAGTTCCACGTTGGGAGGGGCTGAGGGGCCGTGAATATCCTTCCCCACGATCATTCCCATACCTTGGCAACACACGGTGTCATGACCCATTACTCTTTCCCTTACCTACTTGCACCTGCATGGACCCACCGACACCCACATCACATGTTCACCTCACCTCTGCCTTGAGGCTCCCAGTACATATACCAGATGTAGATACTCATGTACTCCTTAGATCTGGTATTCTCGTCAACATGGCCTTCTGATTGTTTCCTGACTATTTCTCTTCTTGTCCTGTTTCCTCCTTTTCCTTGTCTCTTTTATCTCGTTCGGTCTGTCCGCGTAGCGCCCGAGTCCAACCTCGCCAACTCCGCGTCCCGGCCGTCGACGCCCTCAGCAGTATAGGCCGAGCCCTGACACATGGATGCAGCGGGAGGTCCAATGTCCCGCGTTGTGGGAGTTCGCGCCTGCCGCGCTCTTCACAAGCCCACAGACGTGCAGCAGTTCCTTACCGTCGGGGGTCGATTCACCTGTGGCCGTAGGTCATTTGGAAAAGACCTCGGCAATTGTCTGCGGGCCAATTGCAAAAGATGCGAGGCGCTTGTCGGCACTGCCACAGGCCCCGGCCAGGTCGCCGGGATCCCGCCGGCTCGCGCCCGATGCGGTAGGCGACCTTCCGGGATCGCCGGTCGGGGTCGCCCGCCGCACGCGATGCGCGTCGCGCGCTCTGCCCCGCAGTCGGGAATGATGCGCGCGCGGCGGCTCCTGATGCGCCGCCCGCCCGCCCGCGCTGCGGTGGCTGTGCCATCAGCGCTGCGACGTTGCGACACGCGTCGCCGCCGCCGCCGCCTCTGTGCATGCTCGAACACAATCGTAGTGATGAGAAATAGATTATACATAAACAAAGGATACAGTGTATGTAGAAAATAGGCGGAAATGCGCGGAGGACCAAGAAAAATGAAAGCGCCGGCGAAAATTTTCGCCGGCGCGCCACGCGCCCTGCACCCCGCGCTGGAGGTAAAAGGAGGTCGCGTACCGTAGATGGAAGGGAGGGGTGGGGGAGAGTAGGCACGCAGACAGCCGCAGCGGCCTGAGTCCTGTAGAGCTCGCTGTGGGGTGGTTGCTAGGGTAGGGCGGGGGGTCTGGACGCTGGGGGCTTGCCGCGCCGAACAAGCGCTTTCCGTCTAAGCTGAGACGTTGGGCGCGGGAGGTGATGGTGTTGGTGGAGAAGGGGGCGTCCAATATACTGTCGGCGAAGGGGAGAGGGCGAGAGCGCGCGTGTGACAGGTCGCGCTGTCACATGGTGGCGCGTCTGCCCGCGCGCGGCTACCTGCGTGACTGTGCGCGCCCGAGCCAAAGCTCGGCATCCCAGCGCCCCACCTAGGCCGTGAGGACCTAGGGACGTCGATTTGAGCGCCCCGCGCTGAGCCCAGCACCGCGAATTCGCCGGTGCAGTGGGTACTCAAACGGGCCGTGCTGAGCACGAGGCGCACGTCTCGACGAGGGGAGGGGATGGGTGGGGATGGGAGGGTACATAAAACGCGTTGAGCGCACTGTGAGAGCTCCAATAAATCGCCCAGGGTGCTGGATGCACGATGGGGGACCTGCTGAGAAATGGCTAGAATAGTATAGGAAGTCAGCGATGTTCCGAAGCGCCGAGAGCAGCAGCGCACCTAATGCCCCTCTACATGCACTTCATTGCACGGGATCCTGACTTCGCGCGCGTCGGCGTGTACTGCTGGTCCTAGCGCGTCGACATCGTGTTGGGTGAGGGTCAGGGAAATGAATGCGAGACGGCGCGCGAGATAGCGAGAAAAGCGTGAAAAAGGGCGGGAGGGGTGGCGGAAACGCCTGAGAGGGAAAGGGGAGGGGGCGAAGCGACTGGGCGGGCATGGCGGTGGTGGTTGGAGGCAGGAAACGCGCGGCCGAGCACGTCGGAAGGCTGGGCCGGCTAGTCGGTCCGATATCCGAGCATCGCGCTCGTCAACATCAACGGCCTCGGACTCGAAGCGAGGGACGCTAGACAGTGCAATAAAGACAGAATAGCGTAGTATACATACTGTTCGACCCACTCACAAAATTTCGAGCTGTAGTCATGTGTATTGCTTCCAGAACTAGAGCTCCATGTTTGACTGGATTTCATGCAGAATCAGGCATTTCCTCCTCAATGATCCCTTGAACCACCTTTCGGCGCGCTCACCGCTCAATTCCCCACGGATCTTTGTCAAACAAAGTGCATACTGTAGGGATAGACGAGCCCAATCTTGGCGTGTGCAAGCTATAATATTTTTTGGTCTAGATAATACACAATGGACGCAATAGTGTCAGATTTGGGGTTCAATTCATATGTTTTCAGTATAACTTCAGGATTTATGCACGAACCATGTCTCAAACTTGCACTGAATATTCTATACACGCCCCCCTTTCTTCCTATGCACTTTTCTGGTACGCGGGCGCTTATGCGCATGCTTCCGACGCCGATTTTGACGCCGACAACGACTCTCGGACACCCGGACCGACTTCCGCGGGGTCCCGAGACACAAAATCGCGGCCCCGAATATCAAGACATCTGCCAGTCGACCTCCCCGCGCGTCCTCACCCACATTGTCCGCTCCTTCGCGTCCCTTTCGCTCCTTTGAGTACTCTAGCACATAACCCTTCACTTCCCCACCCCGATTTGTCATCAATATTGCGGTACTCACGACCTCGAGGCCACCGAGCTGGGGCTTGACACGACGCGGCGCGGGTCTCACGACGCGCAAACCAGGCATTAAGGTGCGTGCCTCTGCATAGCATCAAGCTATATACTCACTACAGTTCTACGCAGATGCAATGGCATGTATGCGCCATCGCGATTGAGGTTGCGGGGCTGCAATCGGCTGCTGAAACCTACCTCCCACCATCACCACTACCACCACCACCACCGCCGCCGCTGCCGCCATGGCCACCCCCTCGACATTGCGTCGTCTTCAAAGGCAACGGCGACGCGCCTCTTACCCCCGCCCTACGGACAACATGCTTGCAAGCACCTTCCCCACAATCTGCTACCTACCGCCCCGCCCGATCACCTACCCCCAGGGACCACGTCGAGCGCGCCTGTGAGGAGTATGGGATGGACCGGTCGGACTCTTCCCCCGCAACGCGGCATGGACCCAGGGGTTTCTTTTCACTTTTACTTACACACATACTTACCTTACGACGGCGATGGCTATCTCACGCACGACAGGATTCGAACCAGATACGACTCGTACATACGCGGCGCTAGGCGCCTTAGATAATAGTACTTACGCACGTGGCGAGGGCGGCGCTGATCGGCCGCCCTCTACGAATATACGTTACCTTTCTTCACGCAACCTTCATAGCCCTACTCGACGTCTGACGACGCCTCGAGCGGGGGCCGTAGGTGCGAAGAGGTCTCAGCCGCTGTAGATAGACGCGGATTCGCGTCTATCAGGACAACGCCCGCTTCGGAGTCGAAGCGCGCTGAGTCCATTCTCAGCAGAGAACCACTTCGCGGCTAGCCTCCCACTCGCGAGCATCCCCACGCGGTCGGCAGTCACCGCAGCGCCACGCCGGGTCGCGCTCCCCCATCTCTACCCCTCGCGGCTACATGCTGCGCTGCTATGACTGGGAGAGCTCGCGGCCCCTGAGCTCAGCAGTGTGCACCCCCTCCGCCCCCCTCCCTTACCCTCCCAGATCGCGCCAACCACGTAGCAGCCTCCACCTAGCTCGTAGGCTAGAAGCTACCCGGATTGTGTGCATCTCCCTTTCCCTTACACTCACACGTGCCTGCGCCTGGCCCTTTCCTCGCTGTGCGTCCGGCCGCGTCGCCGAGAAATTTTTGGCGGCGCTTTTTTACATTTTGCCCTCCTCCCCTGCACATTGCGTTCCTACGTGTCTTTTGATATACTTAATACATGTATCTTCACTATTTAAGTGTCTGTGGGAGGCGGCGGCGGCGGCGGCGACATGTGTCGCAACGTCGCAGCGCTGATGGCACAGCCACCGCAGCGCGGGCGGGCGGGCGGCGCATCAGGAGCCGCCGTGCGCATCATTCCCAACTGCGGGGCAGAGCGCGCGACGCGCATTGCGTGCGGCGGGCGACCCCGACCGGCGATCCCGGAAGGTCGCCTACCGCATTGGGCGCAAGCCGGCGGGATCCCGGCGACCTGGCCGGGGCCTGTGGCAGTGCCGACAAGCGCCTCGCATCTTTTGCAATTGGCCCGCAGACAACTGTCGTGGTCTTTTGTAAATGTCTTACGGCCACAGCTGGTCGATTCTATCTATCTATTTGACGACATCCACCACCACCGCCGCCACAATGCAGCTATACGGATCGCTCGTGGCCTCCTTGGCCCTCTTCTCTTCTGTTTTTTGCGGTCCCGAGGCCTGCTGTCGTCACTGATGCCGCCGCACCCTGCGCAGACGCGTCTATGAAGCTTGTCTTCTACCACTTCATGGTACGTTCGTTCTCCCAATCTCCCCTTTTATTTCATGAATACTCACCTTCCCTCCCAGATGGGTGTCGTCTTCAACCGCAAGAGCGTGGACGACTACGACACCGACATGAGGAACGCGACGGACGTCGGCATGGACACCTTCGTGCTCAACATCGGCACGGACAACTACACGGACACGCAGCTCGGCTACGCGTACAATTCCGCCGCGCGCAACGACATGAAGGTCTTTATCTCCTTCGATTTCAACTGGTGGCAGAGGACCAGGGTGCGGACGTCGGCGCGTTCATCACGAAGTTCGCGGGCAAGGACGCGCACTTGAAGGTCGGAGTCGTGGTGAGTATTTGTCTGTGATTTTGATGGTGGTCATTGGAGTTGACGGCGTTGAAGTGCAGGCGATTTGCGACGCGGCGGGCGTTGAGATCTTCCAGGCGCCCAACTTCCGCGCGGACACGGACGTCAGCAAGGTCAATAGTTTCCTGAATAGATCGGGTGGCCAAACAACAGCGACGACAAGGCGCCGGATTTGACCCATGTCAGCGTCGCTGAGGGCGATGCCTTGTACAGGACCGCGCTGGGTGACAAGCCGTTGATTGCTCGTAAGTCTTTTCCCTATCCTCAACTTGAACATCGCGCTGACTAGATGCATAGCGCCCTCTCTGTGGTTCTTCGTGAGCTGCCCGTGCCTATAACACTCAATTCTCAACTGACTTTGTGATAGTCTCACTTTGGCAACAAAATACCCTACAGCAGAAACTGGGTCTTCCCCAGTGAGTACTCGCGCGCTGCCCAAGCCACGAGAGCGCGTTGCGTGCGAGCCAAAATTTTTGTTCTTTCCTGCCCTCCCACTTGTGGATATATAGCATATAGCTCTTATATACATTCTTTATATATGTTTTTGCGCTCGCTACAATGCGCGGCAGCGGTATGCGGCGTGTCCCCGACGCGCCCGGGGGTGCGCGAGGCACATCACAGAGTGAGGGCAGCCCGTCAGAAGAAACTGCCATATGAAAGAGGACAAGGCAACAAATGGGACCAATGTGGTCTTATTTATTAACACCACCAGCATCTGCTGCGAGTTGTTGGTGCCCGTTCGCCATGGATATAATGACTGCCATATTGTAAACTTGCGATATATAAGGAACTCTTCCGCATTAGGCATCTTCTGCACTTGCCTTTTATGGAATTAACGAACCTCGCCTGCATCCCTCTTTCATGCCTCGGCGTGTAAGGGCTTCAACTTCTCGCCTGCTTATTATGGTCATGGTGGTTTGTTAGGCTTCTTTGGGTGGGCAACTTTGGGTTCTATATAAATAGGCAGGTCTTGTAACCCGCCCCTGGGGCCACTTACCTAGTTCTGTGCAGGGATGGAGCTATGGTGGTGGGAGACAGGATGCAACGGACTGATCAAGCTCTACAACCGCGATAATGCTGCTGCAGTTCGCTCTGCGCAAGGAACCAGTGCCGCAAAGCGGGCCAAGGAGCGGTCGAAGGGCGGTGCTGTGAAGCTTGTCAGTCTCACAGGTGCGGTATTTCGGCACAAGGATCGCAAGCGCGGGCAGCAGGACACTCTGCGGTTTTTTTTCAACACCGAGCTGGGCTTCATCATCAATTTCCCCGATACCAGCAACACGCGCTTCCAGTCACATGCTGATGCCTGCACGGTCCTTATCACATACCTTGATCTTTTCATCAAGTTCATCAAATACATCTGAGACAACAAGGAAAAGGGGACCCTCACCAACATCAAGCAAAATGTTCTTGATGGGTTGCGCTGCCCCAAGACGATCCACAAGGTCATTCTCATCGTCCTTTATTCACAAGCCATCAGTGTGCCCTACATGCGCGAGATCCGCGGCCCATTTCGGTCCTTCGACTCGATTATCAACCAGGGCCCCTTGCACGAACAGGTCGTCGCTCACCTGGAGAAGATTGCCGCAGATCTGGAGATACTCTTGACTGATTGCATCGACCACAAGTCGGAAAGTCTTGACGGAAAGCCATGGCATGACCCGCAAGCAATCTATGCAGCCTGTGCCTGGGTTCAGAAGTGCAGTGAACAGGAGAGGGCGGAGATGAAGGCGCAACTCACAGCGGCCTGCAAAGCGGCTATCGTGACGTGGCGGCGATTCTCTTCGGAGTTCACCGTAATCAAGCAGACATTGAAGAAGAACTTGCAGCGAGTGCGTGGCCTCGCGAATACGAACGACGCGAACGAGTTGGTGTTTGGTCAGCGGCGCAAGTCACTCCACAACATGCCGGCTGCGTCACACGCCCAGCTGAATGCGCGCCAGATGTTTCGCCATAAGGGGACCTCAAAGTATCTGAAGAAAGTCCCGGCAAGTCGGCGGAAGCTGCTACGAAAAAATCGCTCGGAAGCGCGACACATCTGGGGCCAATAAAGCAGCACGGGATAGGTTGACGCAGCACTTCAAAGACACGGCAAATGCGAAGAGGAAGAGACGAGCAGCACAACAGGAGAAAAAGGACAGGGCACAGGCGAAAATCGACTCCACCATTGTCATCACCGACATCGCCATCCTTGATGCTGCCCGTGATGCAGCTCCTCGGACCAAAGAGTACCTCACCGCGCAGCAGCTTGATGAGCAGCTCAACTGGTATTGCCAGAACTGGCCCGAAGGCCCTGTCCCAAAGACGAAGAAGGCCCGAGGGGACCGCATGCAAAAGTTTGTATTGTTGAGGGCAGCGATCTTGCATCAGGCATCACAGATGGACGCGGACGACCCAGATATTGTGATGTCAGATGTGTCCAAGGATGCAGAAGACGGCATGGATGTCGATGGTGTTGAGTCGGACGATAATAGCTGGGAAGATAGTGATGATGACCTCTAGTATTGTTTTCATGCAATTCCTGTTTCCGAAGTATTGTAAAATTTCATTATATCACTCGAGTATCCATATCTACATGCCCTGAGAAAGAGCCAACGGTACTAGACCAGTAGACGGTACTTGAAGGCGGCGGAGTCGAACTTGACCGCCCTAATGTCTAAGCGGTTGCTTAGTCAGCACACGGTTTCGAAACCGCGGTTGCGCCTCACCATGTAACATTCCTAGAGTCGAGGTCACCTGACTTTTCCCCACGCTTTGCCCGGGTGGGCCCGTACATACGCGTGTACCTACCTTTCCTTTCCCTCAGTTGCTATCTCACTAGCTGTTGAGCATTAAGGAAAGGCGCGGGTTGCGGTGAACCGCGCGGGTACGGGTGACGGTTCGCTGCGGTGCGGGTACGGTAGTCAAAAATGCGAAACTGGGTCGAACCGCCTAACCGTGCCACGGTTTCCGCGGGTGACGGCGGGCCGCGACCCTCGGCACCTGCCGTGAATCATGATGGGCGCCTATCTTCCAATCCATTGCGTGTCAGATTCCCTCCGGCACTTGCTTCCTCCTCGGTAGCTTGTAATACATGTGTAGCTCGGAATTTCCTCTTTCTTGGTCACTGTCTGAGCAATCAAGTCATGCCTAGGTACAAGGTGAGTCAGTAGATAGCCCAAGCGATTTTCATTGGCCTTTTCTCTCATCTAATTGTCATCTGGCAGTGGAAATGAAGCCTTGAGGCTTTATCGGTGACTAGACTGCAACAAGTCCATGCAGTACCGGTGGAATGTTGGAAAGCGACCCCCCTGTCTGGCCTATACATAAATGCAGAATTACTCGGGTCGTCATCGAGCTGGTGAGCTTGCTTGACTGGTACCCTCGATCTCTCCCCATCGGCCGTGCCCATGTCGAATAAAAGGCAGGCCGCTGATGGCGCATCCCAACGCTCGCGTCGCTCTGCCTCCTCCATCGCGTCCGCTGCATCCACCGCCAGCAAGAAGGTCGTCGTTCGCGCTGCTCGCAAGGCTGCTGGCGTCTTCAAGGCTGCCGCACGCCCTCTCAAGCGCGCGAAGAAAGGCAAGCACGCTCTGTTGATTTTTCTTGCTATCCTCTGACAACGAAGGCCCAGCTCACGCCAGTGGTGTGGGAACCGATCCAATCAAGCTGTCCTCCGATGAGGAAGAGGAGGATGGGAAGGGATCTCAGCCGGAGGGGTCTGACGGGTCGGAGGATGACGAGGCTGAGCTTGGTGCGTCACGTACTCCCTGCTGCTGTCTTCTAATTGCTGACATTGGTATAGACCGTCTGAAGTCGCACTGGACCTCGCCGGCGTACTCGTTCTTCAAGGACTCAGTCGAAGTCAAGTACGACGACGATGGACGCAAATATCAATGGTTTACCTGCGCCGTGACGCCCTGCAAGGGCAAAGGCGGCGTGAAGCGCTACCAGGACAAGACGGACAGCAAGGGAACCGGCAACCTCATCTCGCATGCCCGGCGCTGCTTCGGCGCGGACTTCGTTGACGAAGTTTGCTCTGGCCAAGGCTCAGGTGAAGGTACCCAGTCGGGTGACATCCGTGCAGCATTTGCGCGTATGACGGGTGCTCCTCAGCAGCCCGAAGTGTCGACTCGGCCGTTGACCAGCAAGCAG
Organism: Pleurotus ostreatus/Saccharomyces cerevisiae fusant; assembly: GCA_024196135.1. NCBI lineage: Eukaryota > Fungi > Pleurotus ostreatus/Saccharomyces cerevisiae fusant. The sequence goes on along the minus strand of JAMQCK010000184.1, from coordinate 4,136 downwards.
ACTCGGTAAGCAGCTTTTTAAACATCCTTGCACTTGTCACTGACTCTCAATAGTATCACTATTGTTCGCTGGCTTACAGAAGCGTGCCGCCCTGTAGCAATGGTCCTCGACCGAATGTTCATCGTCCTGATGCGCTCTGGCCGTCCCCACACCGACATTCTGAGTCCGCGCACGGTTTCCCGAGACATCAACGCTTGCTTCGATGCGTGCCGTGCACGGATTGACCAGCTGCTCAAGGTGCGTCGCGTCGTTCAATTATCTACGCGCTCTATCCACTGACATTGATTTCAGGACCATCCGGGACTTATCCACATCACTACAGACGCGTGGACATCGCCAAACCACTGCGCCTTTGTCGCTTTTGTTGCGCATATCCCTTCCGAGGGGCGGGTTCTTGCCTTTTTGTTGGATATACTCGAGGTACCCCAGGTCTGTCACCTGTTCCTCTGTACTTTTCGGGCTTTCTGACGCTTCTGCAGTCGCATACCGGGGCAGCGCTTGCCGAAGCATTTCACAAGATGCTTCTGGAGCACGGGCTGGAATGGAAGGTATGTGCAATGTCTTCATTGCAGACTAATCTCGGAATGCTCATAAAGCTTTATCAATACAGATCCTCGGTATCACCTGCAACAATGCCACAGCGAACGACGTCCAGATGCGTGAGCTTGCGCAGCTCAGTAACTCCTTCGACGAGACGAACCGCATCCGATGCTACAACCACACGCTCAATCTCGCCGTCAAAGCGCTCCTCAAACCCTTCGGCTCTGAAAAGAAGAAGAAAGGCGACACCTCCGGCGACAACAACGACAGCAGCGCGGCCCCGGATAGTGCTGATCCTGCAACTTCGGCGGTCAGTGTGGAGGAGGCCAGCATGCTCGTTGTTGATGATGGGGCTAGCGAGGACAACCTCGCCTTCGCGAATGGCGACAACGACCCCTACGATGTCTTCGAGGACAAGAGTGATGTTGACCCACAGGACGACCCGGCAGAGGACAACGACGGCGGCTCTCAACTCAAGCGCAGTATTGCTGAAGGTCGTGACACGGTTCGGAAGGTATGGCTTACTTGCTTACTTATCACTTCTGCCACTAACGTGTTCCATAGCTGCGGGAGATCTCCTACAAGACCATCAACTCGCCCACGATCATACTGCCGGCCTGGAAGAAGGCCTGCACCGATGCTGGGCTGAAGGTCCGCATGATCCCTCGGCCTGTCAATACACGCTGGAACAGCACCTACGATATGCTCGAGTTTGCATTAGAATATCGTCGGGCTATTGATATCATCACCGGCGACCGAACCCTCAAGTTACGCAACTTCGAACTTGCTAACCACCACTGGACCATTATCAAGGATCTCGTCAAGGTTCTTGCGGTACGTGTATTGAATTTCTAATATCTCAGCTGGCACGTATTGATGCTCGTGTAGATCTTCAAGAAGCAGACGATCTACTTTTCGCAAGACAACGTCCCGACGATTGCAAGTGTCATACCGTCCATGCGCGGGATCAGCAACATGCTAGAGGGTGCCGGTTCCGAGGACGAGCCTCTGCACCCACCTTATGCAGTAGGCCGGGTTTAAACCCACCTGACACTTGTCATACCTCGGGTTTAAATCTCACGATGCGGTTGTCGAGCCCGGCAGATGCCGAGCCCCTAGCCGACAGAGAGGCCGGCGCCGCCGTGCTCCTGCCTTATACGGCGCCGCGGCCGTGATGCGCGCGCCGCGTGCCCTTCCCGACGTCGGGGGCGCGTGATGGCTGATGGCGCGTCGGCCCCCCGCGCCCTCGACGCGTCGGATGCGCCGCACGCGCATTGCTGCCGCTCCTGCTCGCACCATCGCGCCTAAATGAAGCGAAAAACTTGTATTATATATATACTGTTCATTACGAAGTAACTAGACGCGCCACGCGCGATATTGCACGCGGCGGACAGGGGGGTGGTACGCGCGGGTATACGTCTCAGGCGCCCAAGGCGCCGAGGGGAGGGGGGGGGGATAATGGTGAAAACATATATACACCCCCGCACCCGCTGCGGAAGCGGGTCGGGGGCGGGAGCGGGGCGGCCGGGTGGTTGCTCAGCGGTTTGTCTTGCTCATGGTTGGCGTCCCGCGCGTCGTTGAATGGACGCACGTCCCTTCTCATAGCGTAGCCGTACGCGTAAGCGTACGACAGGGCTATGAGAAGCCGCGCGCGAGCCCTATATAGGTACGCGCGCGGCCGAACCCCGCGGACCGTAGTCCTTTGCCCTAAACCGACCCTCCCTCCGCCATCTATCCTCCTTCATAACGAAGGCAGGTGTGACAGAGGGGGAGGTACGGCGCAGGACGCCGCACCCACGCGCGTAGCTACCGCAACGCCAGATGGCGTTGACGGTGGGCTGGGTGCGCTGACTGGGCTCGGCGCCTGGGGGTGGGGGTGGAGGTGCAAGCCGCCGCAGCACGTGCGGCGCGCTGCACCGAGGCAGCACACCAGCATGCGCGGCGACGACGTGGGCGGGATGGGGCGGGTGGTTTGCTAGTGTGCGGGTGGGGGTCGTTATGGTGAGGCGGCGGGCGCAAGGGTGGGGCTGGGCGCTGTGTAGCGGTTGAGGAGGGGCGAGGGTGGTCTGCTGTGAGTTCGGGCCGTTGCGGGGTTGTCAAGGGGGCTGGCGGAAGGCCGAGCCTAGCGCGGCTCGCGTTGGCGAGCGGCGTTGAAAATTTTCGTCAGCGGTATTCCTTGTTTTTGAGTATAAGGACGTACCTTGGGGGCTCATTTGAGCCCCCCCTTTCCTTTCCTTCTCGTCTCCGCGTGTTGTCAGGCAGCCATTGAGGCGGCGGGGGAGGTGGTTGGAAGCGGGCATGGTGGTGGAAGGGAAACCGGGACGCGTTACGTCACGTCACACATCGCGTCGAAGGCGACGCGTTCGCGCGCCATCCCTCGCCATCTGCAAGACATCTACCCCGTCGTCCGCCTTCAAAATCTCATATATAATAGTTACATAGTATATCATTGATGTAATGAAGTTCTGTAGCGACGGATGAGGTGTAAGGTATCGAAATCGTACAAATAACCCTCAAAAGCGGCCAAAATGACACAATTTGCGAATTTGTACTCCGATGAGCACATCCCTTCGCAAGGTAAGAGCATAAACAAAGTCTCTCAGATGTACCACACATGCTACAGTTTATTTGGAGGGATACCATTACCTGTATCCTTGGCAATGACTATCAAGGTTCTCTATGTACATCTCGCTTGAAGGAATGGGCTTTGGGGTGAGATGAGCGCATATAAAACCAGGATAATTCACTGATATTGGTTTGACTTCGGAATACCCTGCATAGACACCCCCGGTCAACATCCCGAGAGGTTTGAAGGCCTGAAACTGCGCCGTTCGACCTGCGGATATCGCCGAGGCTGAGGGCGGCGGTGCTTTCCGGTCCCAAATCGCTACTCAACGGTCCCAAATCGCTACTTATCCCGCGCCACCCCTCCTCATCTTCGCTCACCGCAGCTCGCTCCCCCTCTCACGTCCCCCTACCCCTCCCCCTCTTTTCCCCCTCCCTTTCTCTTCCATCCCTTTCCACGCAGCGAGTAAATTTGGCGGCGATCGTGACGATCGCGCCGCTGATCCCATCTCCCACCTCCTCCCCCGCCCCCTCGATCAACATCCCAACGGACTTTCTGGACACCCGGAGAGAAGGAAAAGGAAGGGGGGCTCATTTGAGCCCTCCTAAGGTGTGTCATAGCGTCACAATTCTACAAGAATAAGCTAATGGTGATATATAGCGCCGCTCCCCAGCCCAAGCACTGGGGAGCAGCGCTTCGCTTCCCTGGCCCCTCGCGCCTCAAGCAAGTGTTCCCCGCCCTTACCCCACTCCCTCTAACCCCTCCTTACTCTGTCTCGCGACTTCGGGAGGTGACACCGTCCTAGCAACGGCGACGGCAACAGCTCGCCCCACCTCCTGTCCCCCTCCCTCGTCCCCCTCACCTCCAACGCAACACAGCGCGCACCTGCAGTCAGAGTGCGCAATGCATCTTTTTACTCGCCTCGCTGCGCTGCGCCCTGCCCCTTCCCGACACATGCCCGCGACAAAGCCCGCTGTTGACGCGCGGCCGATCGTATAGGCTCGGGCGCGTCGGGGGCGCATTTCGCGCC
>JAMQCK010000183.1:0-42827 GCA_024196135.1 Pleurotus ostreatus/Saccharomyces cerevisiae fusant | reverse complement strand
ATACACGTCGGCCCCGTGCACCGGCGGATTTCAGTGGCTGATGGGCCACTGGGTTCCAGCGCCGAAGCCACTGGATTCCTGTGGTTCAACAACAGCTGAAATCCAGCTGCGGGGCTGCTGATCTCCAGCAGCAATCGCGCCGGTCCTCCGAAGCATGACGTGGCAGTCGCCCACCCGCGTCGTCCAGGTGCTCTCGCGCGATTCGTACAGGATTTCAGACCACTCCTCATTTGAAGACTGCTACGACATCCTAACTACTCATTGTATTGTATGTGCGTAGTGATAACCGTATTTGCGCCTCAGTGGCACCATCTGTGCGCGTGGCACGTCGTCCTCAGCGGCATTTGAGGCCTTCGGGTCGGCGCTGCAGGCTGCGATAGTCAGCAAGAGCACTCAAATATGACAGAAGATAACTTACCAGAACCTGTGATTGATGACCAAGTCGCTGAGTGCGTGAGAGGGGACGCCGGAGGTGAAGGTCATGAACACTCGCGCGGCCACCCTGAGATGGTCGGCAGCTTCTCTTGGTCATCGAAGTACGCAAGGACGGCTGGCAGAGGGTAGAGGACTCGTGGGAGGGAGCTTAGGATTCAATGGCAGACGCAAAGACAGGAGGGTCTCCGAGGCAGCATGACGGTCGCGGAGAAGACAAGGTGCACGACTTCGAGATTTTTCGAAGTCGGTCGCTTAGTAAGCCGCCCAACGGCCACGAGCGCCTCGCGGAGCAGCGCGGGCCGAGCGCTCGCTGTCTTCCAGCTAGCGAGCCGCTGGGATCCACCTGTTGTTGAACCACAGGAATTCAGTGGCGAATTCCGCTGCAGTTCACTGAGGTCGATTTCAAATTCAATCCCACTGAAATCAGCCGGTGCATGGGGCCGACGTGTAGCCCGAGCCCCGATTTCAATGAAATTCACGTGGCAAGCGTTTTCATCCGCCATCATCATGCTCGGACTTACAGCATCACGACTCGGGCGCAGGACCCTCGCGCGCTTGCCCTCAGTCGTGCCTCGGAGGACAAAAGTCGACTACAACAGACCAGCTCCACCTCCGCTACCCAAGGAGCAGCAGCGGGAGTTCGAGGAGCTCGCGCGGAAGGCGCAGGCACCCCTGGCAGGAACCACGGGCAAGGACGCGGAGGTCGACCTCGCGCTGCATCCTGACGCGCCTCGTCCTGTCGAACCCGAGTTCGAGGGCGATGTGAATCCGAAGACGGGGGAGCAAAATGGGCCGAAGCGCGAGCCAGTACGCAAGTGGATTGAGGAAGAGGGCGACTGGAGCTTTAAGGGCCGAGTGTCCGACTTCTAATTCGGGAATTAGGTTGGTGCATCTAGAGCTCGAAGATTATCATACAGCTTACCTAGCTCGCAGCTTTATCAAGTGAATACTCATCCCGCGCATGTCCCAACGGCATTTGGACAGAGTGCAGGGGGCACCCTACAAGGCGCCGCCGCGGCCTGAGGCTTATGAGCGCCCGAGCTCAGACCTCAATTAGCACAACAAACGATGCTAAAGCTCACATACTCCTCCGTCTTCCGGGAGCTCTGCGCCTTGCCATAATAATGTCATCACCCACATTGGCACCTTCGTTGATATTCCATTGTGCTCTCCCTCGCCGTGACCTTCCGACGTCGGGAAGCCCACTCTGAGGTGAGTGCATGACTCCAAAAAGACGGTGAGGATCAACCAGCCGCGCACACCTGCGCAATAATTGTTTGCGTCGCCTTTTCGGGCTGCGTTCCGTGGTTTAACGACCAATGGTACACATCCTTCCTATCCATTCAACTGGCTTACGCTTCTCAAAACCACGGAATGTTTAGCAACCGCCATCCCGCTTCTCCCATTTTGGCTACCATAGACCCAGCGCAACGCGAACTGCAAGTCGGAGCAGGACTGAGGTAGAATGAAGGTGACTGGCAAATCTTCGAACGAAGGGTACTCACCACCCGTCGACATTCCTGTCGGACCTCGGCCTTCATCTATCGATCCTTCCACGTCGCTTGCTGCTGCGTCGTATGCCACACCGACGTCGGGCAGCTGTGTATCTTCAGACGTTGAACGCTGAACAGGGCAGTACGTCTTACCTCTCCGGTTGTTATGATGGTGACAATTGTTGGGATTGCTCTGACTGAGAATTTCAACGTGGACCTCTTCTCTTTCGGCGGTGATGTGCTCGACATGGATCTGGCGGCGAAGAACATCGCTGGCCGTTTGCCTAAGCTTAGGTGCCGCAATCGCAGTAAAGATGCGCTAGATGCTCGACGTAGAAGGAGGCCACGGTGCGCCATGTTCACTCTCAATGGCTCGAGGGCACTTGCTCGGCCCAAGGTGTCCAGTCTTACCCCTTATATATCTAGCAGGCGCTTCAAGAATCGCGGTAGACGTCAGGCGGAGGTTAGGCGGTTGAGATGCCTCGGTACGTGCTGCAACTCCTTACTTAGCCCTCGTTGACTGGACAGAAGTTTCTTTCAGAACATCGATATAAGTATATGGAAGCGGGACTGCAGAAGCCCGACGCTGGCCGTTCTGTCTTCGATGTCGATTACACTAGGACGCTTTGTAGGAAGATACAATATCACCCGCGACGCTGTGTAGAGGCCTTTCCTAAGTCTTCGAGGGAGTTCCACCGCCCACAGCCGCACTTGCAACATCCTTGGTCGCCTTCCTCGCTAGCTTATCCGCCGCCATATTCCCGGGGATACCTTGGTGGGCCGGAATCCACGCCATGGTGAGCGTGCGCTCGCGGTCGCCAGCGAGAAAGGCGTACGCACGGCTGCGGATATTCGCACGATGCTCCGCTGTTCTAGGATCCTGCCCTTCGTCGAACATGGCCTGCACGGCGACCTCATCATCGGTGAAGATGTGTACGTTCTTCACGCTCCCAAACCGCTTCGCGCTCTTTGCTGCAAGTTGCAGGCCCATACGTTGCCCCTCCAGTTCCGCGCCTTGGAGGCTTTCACTGGGCGCCAAAGCGCACTTCAGTGCGAAGACTAGTTGCCCACCCTCCGCGCTGCCTACGTATCCGACGCATGCCGCCCCGACGAGAGGAGGGACACCAGGTGGCACGCGCAGCGACCCGTCGACATAGATCACCAGATTGTCTGGACACTGTAGAAGGCGCGCGATCTCGGCGTTGTGTTTTGCGGCTGCAATTTTCTTGTCCTTGGCGGCTCTGGCCTTTATGCTAAGACGGCCACCCAAGAGACGACCCAACTGCTGCGCTGTTGTCCCAGTGAGTAGCCGAGCCTGTTCCCCTTTCCTGAATCCAGCCGAGGGACACGTAATGGTTGTCGATACAGGCTTGGGCGGCTTTTTTACTTGCTGCGAAGACTTGAGCACCGCGGGCATGCCCACATGCGGGCTTTCAGACTTCGCACTGCCATGTTTGTGGGATGTCCACTCGGGTTTCTCGCTTTTGTGCTATATGCAAAGGTGAGTGATAGAATACCTATGTCAAATGAAGAACGCGCCTCATCGTTGTTTTCCTTCGCAGGGGTGCCCTTCGGTGTCCTTTTCTTAGGGGTCGCGGTGGTGGACGTAGATCGCCCTGCGACATGGTCAAGCAATTTCGCACGAACAACGAGCTGGCATGGACGAGTACGAATCATGGTGCTTAGGTTGCTGCGTCTTCGGGCGTTCATTAAGTATTGGGTCTGCGGACCATAGGCTGTCGGCGTGATGACGCGGCGAAGGGGATCGCGGCATGCGAGCCGTTAGCTAGCAACGAGCAAGCCTGTCTTTGTCCCAGGTTCTGAATCCTAGTATGACGGAAGTGTAATCAAGGATCAGCGGAAGGCTTGCACAAAATCCCGCAAGGACCTATGCAGGTACTGGCATTCGGCGTTGACTGCAAGTGACACCCAACTTGTGGTACATAGCGCCTTTTCATGTAGCCAGAAGATTTAGCTCCTCCGAGCTCTAGGTAGTAGCGCCAGATGAGAGTCCTAAACATGAAGGGAGAGGCAGACCGGAAAGATGATAGGCGCCCGGGGAGTTACTCCATCTGGCGGTAGAACGCATATCATTGTCAAAGCGCGTGGTCTTCGCCGTGGAATCCGTCGCGTCATTTCGCGTGCCAGTGCCAGGTACGCGCCTCTTGCCTCTGACTATCATGGGCGTCCCCGAGCTCGGCGCGCCTGCGACAAGCAGCTCGCGCCTCACCCGCGCGCGACGCCTCACGACGTTCTGCTTCGCAGCTATCTGCCTCTCTTTCTTCGTCCCGGTCTTCCTTCTCGACGCGTTCAATGAGGACGTGCCTCAGCGGCTACCCATTCATGCGGAGGAGACGCTGAATAAGTGTCGCAACCTGCACACGAAGCCGGGCCCTCCGCCGGACTTCAACCTTCGCACCGAGTCGGATCGTTACGTCCCTGGGACCAAGGCTACTCTAATCAGGAATGCGACTATCTGGACGGGACGCGTGGATGGTCTTGAGATCATCAAGGGGGACCTACTCCTAGACAAGGGCTTGGTGAAAGGTCTGGGTGTCGTAGACCCGAAGGTCCTTTCGCAGTATGAAGCGGATGCTCTGAACACCATCGACGCGAATGGGGCATGGGTTTCCCCAGGGTACGTGCTCTACATTCATCTCAGATATTCTACGACTTAACACCCCGTCAGTATCATCGACATGCACAGCCATCTCGGCGTCGATAGCGCTCCCGAACTCCAAGGCGGCGACGACACCAACTCCCTCAAGGGCCTCGTCCTCCCTTGGCTCCGCAGCCTCGACGGCCTCAACACCCACGACGACGCGTACAAACTCTCTATCTCAGGCGGGCTTACCACCGCTGTCGTGCTGCCCGGCTCGGCTGACGCGATAGGTACGTCTCAATTTCCCCCGTCGCAGTCATACCATCTCAGGCGCTTATTGTCCGCAGGCGGTCAGGCGTTCGTGATCAAGCTGCGGCCTACGGAGGAGCGCTCGCCCTCGTCGATGCTGCTAGAGCCGCCCTTCACTCTGAATGGCACTGATGTAGACCCTAACTTGCCGCCGCGTTGGAGGCAGATGAAGTAAGTCGTAGGTAGTCCGCGGTTATACAATGCTCACCCATAAATGTTAGACATGCTTGTGGTACGTTCAAACTTGTGAAGAACATGCGTGAGGTTACTCAGTTGGATGTTCCTCCTCAGGCGAGAATCCTAGTAAGTTCTGGCTTATGGTACTGCGAGGTTGTACTCACGCTCTTCAGGTCGTGTGTACTCTGGCACCCGCATGGATACTATCTGGGCGTTCCGTCAAGGGTAAACCTCATTCAGGCTGCTTCGTTGTAAGTACTGACGTTCTAACAGCTACGAGACTGCTCGCAAGATTAAGGAGAGCCAGGACCAGTACTGCGAGAAGGCGCTCGCGGGTCAGTGGCACGGGCTTGGCGAGTTCCCTGAGGATCTCCAATGGGAAGCCCTTGTTGACGTCCTGCGCGGTCGCGTCAAGGTATGTTTAGCTTTGCCTTGAACTCGCCCACAAGCTGAATGCGTCTTCAGGTTCACAATCATTGCTACGAAGCCGTTGATCTTGATGGCATGGTCCGGGTACGCCAACACGTTTATTGCGCCTCCCTTCGTCGACTCACCTTCCTGCGCAGATCACCAACGAGTTCAAGTTCCACATCGCCGCCTTCCACCACGCGCACGAGACGTATCTCGTTCCCGACTTGTTGAAAAAGATGTATGGTCCGTGGCATGATTCGTTCTCCCGCATACACCTGAAGCTCACCTACGAATAGGTGGCCCTCCCGCCGTCGCGCTCTTCGCCACAAACGCGAGGTACAAACGCGAGGCCTACCGCGGCTCCGAGTTTGCGCCCCGCATTCTGGCTGAGAAAGGTATCAACGTCGTTATGAAGGTCGGTACTGTCTTGCCACTGTAGTTCATGTTACCCGAGCTAATGGTGTTGTAGAGTGACCACCCTGTGCTGAACTCCAGGCACCTCCTGTACGAGGCGCAACAAGCGCACTACTACGGTCTGCCAGCGGAGAGCGCGCTCCGTGCGGTCACGACGACGCCCGCGATCATCATGGGCCAGGATCATCGGATTGGTATCGTGCGTGAAGGTCAGTCTGTCCTTACCCACCCAACAAAACGCGCTCTAACCAAGTTCTCGCCCCAGGCTACGACGCCGACATCGTCCTCTGGGACTCCCATCCTCTCGCTCTCGGTGCCGCCCCTCAACAAGTCTGGATCGACGGCGTACCCCAGCTCGACTCGCCACATGTCGCGAAGAAGCCGGAGGCCTTCCAGCACGTCCCGAAGACGCCGGACTTCGACAAGGAGAAGGACGCGGCGATCGAGTATGAGGGTCTGCCGCCGCTGGAGCCGAGGAAGACGAAGAACACGGTGGTGTTCACGAATGTCACCAGCGTGTTCCTGCGGGAGGACAACAAGGTCGCGCAAGCGGTGCTCCCCAGCGCACAGGTCAATGTCATCGTCAAGGACGGCAAGCTCGTATGCTATGCTTGCGAGGTTGAGGACGGCTTTGAGGACGCGGAGTATGTGAACTTGCAGGGCGGATCTGTCGCGTAAGTCATGATCGTCGTGTTCTTGTGCACATCGAGGGAGCTAACGGATGTGTAGGCCTGCGCTCATCTCGTACGGCTCTCCGCTGGGGCTGGAACATATCGCTGCCGAAGATTCGGCGCAAGACGGCGCTGTGGGCGACCCGCTGACCGCGAAGCAGCCCTCAATCCTGGGCGGTGATGGCGCGCTCATCCGCGCGGTCGACGGCCTGCAGTACACGACGCGCGATGCGCTGTAAGTCATGCCCCATTCCCAGCGCTTACCGTCTATTCACATTCACCTATAGCATCGCCAACCGCGCTGGGGTCACGACCGGCGTCGTCGCGCCCACATCGTATGGCTTCCTGAGCGGCCTGAGCACCGCCTTCTCGACAGGTGCCGCGCACAAGCTGGACAGCGGGGCTGTTGTGAAGCCCATCACTGCCCTGCACGTTGCGATTAGCCTGGGCTCGTCGACGAGTGTGAGCACGCAGATTGCGGCGCTGCGCAAGCTGCTACTTGGCGGTGGCGAGGGCGAGGTTGCGCTGGCGTTCAGGGATGTGGTTGATGTGAGTGGGCTTGTCCGATGTGCTTTTCGTTCGGCTGATATTGGTTCAGGGCGTGCTCCCCCTCGTCGTCGATGTGCATAGTGCCGATGTCATTGCCTCCCTCATCTTACTGAAGGCGGAGGTCGAGCGCGAGAAGAACACGCGGATACAGCTTACCCTATCCGGCGCGACTGAAGCCCACCTGCTCGCCAAGGAGATCAGTGAGGCCAACATCGGCGTCATCATCGACCCGTCCAGGCCCTTCCCTGGTTCATGGGAGTCGCGCAGAATGTGAGTGTCATATCACGGGTATCCACACCAGCATCTAACCGAGTTATAGTCTTCCTGGCCCGCCGCTTACGGAGTACAACGCGCCCGGGAAGCTGCTCGGACACAACGTGACCGTCGGTATCGGCATCCAGGAGCCCTGGAGCGCGCGCAACACGCGGTTCGATGTAGCTTGGGTACATCTCTTCATTCTCTATCTGCGGGGAACACGCTAACGCTTTATTGTCTTTCTTCTTCAGGCCGCACTGGAGATGCCGGAGGAGATATCGAAGGCGGACGCGATTGCGCTTGCGTCTACGAATTTGGAGAAGCTGCTGGGCTTGCCGGCGGAGGATGGGGACCTCGTTGTGACGGCCGGGGGCGATCTGCTGTCTATGGAAAGCAAGGTGGCGGGGATTGTATCGCCCAGGAGGGGTGTGGTGGAATTGTTGGACTAGAGACATCAGACCCTCAAGTTGTAACTACCAATGCTGACTGGTTCGAGCAGTGCTATACACGAGTGAACAGCACCGCCGGCTCCCTGACTGACGACCCCCACACGCCTGATACACGCGGTTCCTGCATGTCGCTTGGTCAGTGTGGGCGTCGACCACCGTTCGGCATGTGATGACATGCCGTCAGCCCGCTGTGATACGCCGTGATAACGGGATCAACTACACGTGTTGTTGATCCACGGGACCTATTTCTGCTTCCGTTTGCATTTGTTTCCGTATGTTTGCGCCATGTTCGACTTCTGGCCATCATGCCGCGAGCCGGCAGGCCATTCAGTGAAGGGTGGGGGCCTGTTTGTTTGGCCGGCCACGAGTTGACTCTATTGTCGGGGTCGGCCCGGGCGAGGGTATAAGAGCATGGGTGTTGATTCTGATCCCCCCATTCCCCCTTCCTTTCGCCCTTCATGTGCCCCGCCAGGAGCGCGCTTGCTCGTCGGCGGGCACGTTCTCGACTCATCTATGTTCTTCCCTTCTCCTTCTGCTCTACCTACTTGTCTTCTTTTGCCATCGTTCGCCTCGGGCGCCTGCGCCACACTTCGTTAAGCCTGCCCATCGTCCTCGTTGTGATCTCTTTGCCCGCCGTCAGATTGTTTCATGATCGTGTCCTTGGCTTGCTACCTACTACCACTACCTTACGACCGCTTTGCTCAGGCTCCCTACCTTCTTCATCGTCGCCGATGCCGACCTTTGCCACATTGTGGCGAACCCGGATTTCGATATCGGACCATCGTTGTTGTATGTCGACTAGGAGGGCCCATCGGCGCGGGCTTGTGGTGCGTAATTAGCTACCTCTGGTATCCGTTGACTCACCCGCTTGCAGGTCGACACGCCTTCAACATCGCCCATGATACATTACCCGCGTGCTTTCCTGCGCTTCATTTCCCACCCCGTCTTTCATCTTCCAGGATCCTCGAGCCCTCAAGGCCATCCCTCAAGACCAACAAGCTTCTTCGCTCCGCCTTTGGAGCTATCTTTTCCCCTCCTCATAATCCCCCAAGGCCGCTTGTCGGCCACCCCTTGGAATAGGCCCGCCGCCTCCCGACGGCCTGCCGGCGCCAGGCCTCAACGTGGCCCAAGGGTGAACCTCCTTAACTGGAGGGCCAACTGGCGTCTCAGCTTGCGTGGTCGCTTTTGGCTGCGGAGCTGGGGAAATCGGATCGAGTTCCCGCCGGGTTATGTACGTGTGCTTATCACGGCCCGTCATCGTTGTCGCTGATGTCCGTCTGCAGTCGGTGCCTCCCAGCATCGAGATGGATGGTGAGTGTCTGTGCTGTCGCTCGTCATACTTTATGCTCACGCTGTTTGGCAGCCGCCAGTCGATGTATCCTTGCCCCAAGACAGGTCGCGACTGAGTCGGTCGTGGAGGGCGCCTGCTGGCCCCCACGTTTTTGTAGTAGTACTGCCTCGTCGGACTGGGCCCTGGTTTGTGTGACCTCAAGACCTCAAGATCGCCTGCAAGACTTCAAGACGACCTGCAAGACCTCAGGACGAACTGCAAGTCTTCAAGTCTACCTGCGAGTCATCAAGACCACCTTCATCTATATATCTCAAGACCGGTACGTCGCTCGTTATCCTTACACCGACAACGCGCTCACCCATGTTGTAGACCTCGCCCTCTATCTTCTTCGTCAAGATGGATGGTCGAGTTCGGGGATGGTGGTGGGGCACCAGTGAGTGCACAATGATCTATCCATCGCTGATGATGCGCTTCGGCGTGGGCATGGGGCGGGCCAACAGCTTGCTCGTCAACGTTCAGCAGCGTCAAGACTCAAGACCGCCGTCAAGCAATGTCAAGGTCGCCTTCAAGTAGCGTCAAGATCGCCGTTGTCAAGCTCATCGTCAAGCCGCCTCAAGGCCACCGTCAAGCACCGTCAAGAGTAAGATTGAGTCTAAGTAAGCCACCGCCCACCATCGTCAACATGAAGGTCAACAACAAGGTCAACATCAAGAGTAAGGTCGTCAGTAAGGTCAGCAACAGTAAGGTCATTTGTAAGATTCTTCGTAAGGTCACCGTCAACGTCAACCTCAAGCCCGCGCAAGATGCCTCAACGCCTCAACATCAACGCCTCAACATCAACCTCCGACTTCGACTCCGACCGTGTGCCTCAAGACCCCCTTGGAATAGGTGCACCGTCAGCGGGCGGTGCGCCGGCGCCAGGCCTCATCGTGGCCCAAGGGTGAACCTCCTCGAGTTTGGGGAGGGCCAACTGGCGTGTTTTTCTTTCCCGCTGCTCGCCCTAGAGGCCCATTGGATTATCGTGCGTCGTCTCATCTCTGTCCCCGTTCGCCGTTGCTGACCACGCCTCAGGACATCGCGTCAGTTAAGTGTAAGATAGACGGATGTCAAGTAAGCTTGCCCTTGTTCTTCTCAATGGCCTTCGCTGACCACGCCCCATAGGCACCGTGCCCCCTCCATTATCCCCCTCCCTTCTCTCCTTACCATCAGCTCCTGCGTGATTCCCCTCATCTGCTGCGTGATTCCCTACCCCATCTCCTACTTCCTCACCACCACCGGGGGCACGAGCTGCTGTGCCGTCGGAGGGGGCCGCACCGCAACAGCGCCCCCTCCCTAGGTGTAGATCGCAACGGGTGCGGGAGCTTTTTCGTGGGGTTAAAATGCGTCGTGGAAGGCATCAGTCCGTGAGTCGTCTTTGATGTCTTGTGGCTGGGATGCGATAGCTGAACCTCGTTGACAGTGCTGGGCGTGTAAGCGACCTCTGACCTTCGACGCCGCCAAATCGACTCGACCGACCCGACAACGTTGCTTCGACTCGACATCGTGTGCTTTGCCTTCGCCTCGACTTCAACGCGCCGCTGCGTCGCCGCAGACCTCAAGGCGAAGCTGTGTGAGTACTTCGCCTTCGTCTTGGGTCTGATGTATGTGCGCTTCGGCGGGTGTGTGGTGGGCCAACAGATCCGACTTCATCGTCGCGCACGACGCGTTCAAAGTTACACGGTCATAGAAGAAGGCCGTGGGAGGCTCGGCAGGAGCGTGTTGACTCGTTCGTGTGCACTGCATTATCTTGCAACTGCTCGTCATGTACTTTGTCAATGTCATGTTGGCTCGCTGCCCTTTCGAGGCATGTTTGAGTATATGTCCATTTCTATTGTGATCATCCACAGACAAAAAGTACAACGAAGTCCACTGCCTATCGAGCATGTACAGTGAGCTGAACACTACACTATCCTATGCACCACCGCCGTCACATCATCCATCCACTTCCCCGTCATCTCCACCGTCAACAACTGCGACAGTCTATCATCCCGCTCTGCATGATCCAACCTCCTCTCCTTCCCCAACTTCGGCACCACCTCCCCGTACTTCACCGCCTGCATCACGGGCAACCACTCCTCGCCGCCAGCGAGCGTCTCCCGGATGATGGCGGCGGCGAGGTTGCGTCTGGCGTCCGGGCGAGGGAGGTTGGGTCTGCCATTGGCACTCGCCCCTGCAGCGCTGAGGCTCGGCCCCTCCGCGTTCAGAATCGCCTCCGCGTTGAAGCTAGCCTCCGCCGTCGAGCGCAGGGCGCGGTCGAGGATGCGCGGGAGGACCTGGAGGTAGGGCTCCGCGGTCGAGAAGTCGTCGAGGACGCACTCGGGGAGGCCGTCGGAGAACATGACGAGGAGTTGCTCGGCGGGTGGTGAAGTGCAGTCCGCGCCGTTTGCGGTGGGGCCTATCCGCACGCATCTAACCTCCGGCTGAGCGCTCACATAGGGCGGGGTGAGGAGGCGGGCGAGGAAGTCGTCCACTTTTGTCGCGGAGAACTTGAGGTTGGGGTCCGAGGCGACAAGGACGCGGCGGACGAAGTCGGGCGGGTACTTGCAGAAGTAGTCGCCGAGGGCTGGGGTAGGGGGTCAGTCAGGATACGCGGTAGAAAGAACAAGTAACGTACCTCTGGTGACAGCAATAGTCCCGAGCACCCGGTCGTTCAGCATCGCGCCCTCTTCTCCGGGATGTTCTGCTCTGACGCGTGCCGCCTCGTCTGGTTCGATGCCATTATGGTTCGCGCTCAACCTCTCTACCGTCCAAGGCCCGCCTTTCTCTTGTCTAGTGCACAGCGCTGTTCACATCGCGTCAGCTCCACCATCCCACCTCCACCCTAACGACACCGACCACTCACCCGCCGTACAATCCCCCAAACTCGCTACCCACAACCTCTCCCCCGGCGGATTCACCAACGCGACCAACGCCGTCGACCCGCTCTTCGCGCGCAGCAGCTTCTCGTGGTTCGCCCCGCTGCCGCCGTCCTTGTGATCGTCCGCGATCGCGCGGATCTGCGCGTCGGACAGGGCGTCGAGGTCCGGCGGGAACGGCGCGCGCGCCTCGTTGCCGATCGCGTCGTCGATCGCGAGGAGCGCGGAGGAGAGGGCGGTGGAGATGGTGGCGTCGGTAGGCGCAGAGGACGCGTCGAGGGCGGCTAGGCGGGGGCGGAGGGTGGGCACGATGAATTGCTGGATGTAGTCTACGGCGGCGTGGCCGGCGTGGCCTGGGGTGGGTAATTCGTCAGTGGTAGATTTGAAGGGACTGGTGGCGAGCACGCACCATCAAAGATACACCTCAAGCGCCACACCCGGCCGTCAATCTCGATGTCCTCCACGACCACTCGGTCCTGACTCTTCTCAAAGCACGGCTGGAACGATGCGTAGTCCGTCTGATCGAGGCTGCCAAAGGCGTTTAGGCTGGTGTGGAACGCGATGTCGAGCGCGGCGCCGGTCAGGCGGGTGTAGATGTAGGAGTTGTCGCCTTCGTCATCGTCCGTGTGGAAGAGATCGGCCTGCTTCTTGGACGGCGTCATGGGAGTGAGGGTCAACGTGCAAGTGCAGGTCAGCGTGCGAGTACAGGTGCAGGGCTAACACGAAGCGCAGAACTGGGGTTATAAACGCGGGGAGAGTGGGAATGTGGGGGTGTGCTGGGGAGTAGTGGGCCCTTCGATGTGGCGCGGGTGTCAGCGTTTGTTTGCAGCATTGCTGCTGTCGGTGCAGCGCTTTATACCACCCCTGCTATCGTATTCGTCCATGTTTGGAGGGGTTGAAGGGTAGAAAAGGGAACCCTGGGCTATGGGGAGGCACAAGGGAGAACGGCTAAAGCAAGTTAGCGGGTAGGGCGCCGCCTATTCACTTTCACTGATCGTTGCACGAGGGAAGGGCAAAGGGTGAGATAAGTCAATGTCAGTAATAGGGCCGGATCAGTCACCGTAACAAACCTATCGGAGCAAAACCTGTAGTCAGTGGCAGGAAGGGTGACGACAATGAAGCACTCCAGTGCGCGCAAGCATGCAAGCATCGTTAGTACATTGATACGCGAGGGATGACAAGACGTTCGCGTAAGGCTGGCCTACTTGCCCTTCCCTTTCCGCTTCTTCGTAGACGATCGTCGCCTGTGCCTCGACGTTCGTGGCACACCCTCCGATCCATTTGCCTCGCCATCCTCCTCCTCGTCTTCTTCATCTTCTTCCCCCACTACCGTTTCGCTTGCTGTTGACCCATCCCCCTTGGCCTTCGCCGCCTTCTCCTCCTTGCTCAGCTCCTCCAAGAAGTACCCCACCCTTCTCGCCGCATCGTACACCCAGTCCCACGCGTCCTGGATGTACTCCCAGCCCATCTTCCCGAAGTAGACGTAGAACCCAAGCCACGCTACCCATATCCCGATCTGCTGCGCGGCGAAGACGAGCCAGCGCGCGCCGCGGTAGAGCATCCGGACGGCAAACTTGAGGGGGAAGAGCACCCAGTTCGCCGCGCACCATATGGGGCGGAGGACGGTGGACCAGAGCGGGTGCAGGGCGTAGGTGTAGAGGAGGGGAAAGAGGAGGAAGGAGGCGTATATCAAGGTGATGAGGATGAGGAGGGGGCGGAAGCGGGGGACTACGAAGTAGAGGATGCCGATGAAGAGGAGGATGACGGGAAGGGAGGTGAAGGATGGGTAGAGGATGGACAAGGCGTCGGATAATGACATATTTGAGGTCGTAGATGAGCACTGGGCGTGGTGATGTCGTGAATTAGGGTTTCGCCTGAACAGAGTTGTAAGACGAGAACTGCAACGCGCCACGATCCACGCACCTCGTTCGGAAGGCTACAGATAAAGTTGCGGGCGACCCCCGATCGGTGATTAGCGATGAGTCTAGAAGGAAGAGCAATCAGCAACAGCACGGAGAAGGTCGCACTGAGAAAACGCACCAACGTCGTTCTCCGCGACAGGGCCCTCTGCGCGAGCAAGGTAATTTTGTGCTGGTGCTCCCTCGTGTCGCGGCCTGCTTGCGTGCGTTATGGCAAGCTGTCTGACTCGTGGGTGTCGCTGCCGTGGTTGGGGTGCATGAAACAGGGAGTCGCAAAGTCGTGTTCCCCGCACGACAAGCAGCAAAGCCGAACAGAAAAAGCTCAAGCGCCCGAGGCGGGAAGACGTCACTGAGCCGGCGCGTGTGTCTAAGCGAAATAGCGCCGGTCCGCGCGTGCCGAAGTTCAACTCAGACGCACGGAAAATGGCGTTTGGCGAGCTCTTCATGGTCTTGCTAGAAATATACATGACGATCGTAGAGGACATGAAGCATCGCACATGTAATATAGACCTGCAATAGCGCTGTGAACAGTCCCAAGGACCCTTTAAACGATGCTGCTCATTATTGTGCTTTTTTTGGTCGGGGAAGCTGACGCAGAGATGTAGAGTACAACAGTCTCAATGACAGCCATAGTTCCTGCTTCTCGATACGGACTTCAGGGGGTATATAAAGGACGACATGGTGGAAGGAACAACAGAGAAGACATTGTGGCACCGGTCACATCCCAGAAGGGCAAGTTTCTGTTTGTCCCTATTTTGACGTCCCTTTCTTTCCACCCTCGCGTCTATTCACGAAAACAATGGCCTCCGGTCTCGGTGTCCCCGTCAAGCTCCTCCATGAATCCCTCGGCCACATCATCACCGTCGAGCTCAAGACCGGCCAGCTCTACCGCGGGAAGCTCGCAGAGGGTGCGTACGCGTTCAGCTCGATCCTAGCGATCGCTCCTTCCCCAGCATCACAATGGTGCTGGGGAATCCCGTGAATGGAATGCTGACTTGGAATTCTTACACAGCGGAAGACAACCTGAACATCTCCTTGAAAGAGATCACCGTGACTGGACGCGATGGACGCGTGTCCCAGCTCGACCAGGTCTACATCCGCGGGAGCATGATCCGCTTTTTCATCGTCCCCGACATGCTGCAGAACGCGCCGATGTGCGTCCCCTCTGCGCTCTGTGCTACCTATTACCCACTCATCTTCCTCTCCTTCTTTCGCAGGTTCAAGCGCGTCGGCCCGAATGCGATGAAGGGACGGGGTATTGGGACGGCGAGAGGTCGCGCCACGATCATGCGCGGTGCGTCCTGGACAATACTACTGATCGAAGTCATTGTACTGACATCCTGTTTCCTCCTTTCCAGCAAATGGTGAGCCCTGTCATTCGGTCATGAAGTTCTCATGTACTAACGCGTCCCCCAGCCCGCCGCGGTCGTGGAGTCGCGCCGACGCCGCGCGGCATCAGGCGATAGATCTCGCCTGCGCGCACGAATGGTCTCGCCTTGTCTTGTCCTGCTGTATCCATTTCTGCTTTCATCTTGTAATATCAATGTGCACTTCCTCTGCCCTCCATTGCGCGCGTGCCCTACACATCGCAAGCACCTGATGCACTCTCAAAAATCTAATGCAGCCCAGGACCAGCGGAATGTTGACGTCTGGGAGGTGGACTATCGACGTCCACAAGGTAGACGGCCGGCGTCTACAAAGTCCTACTACCGCTTATTCGGTTCCGACACCAGGAGAAGCAGGCCGGACGTTGAGCATGTCCGTCTAAAGGGAGCCTAGCCTGCTGATGATGGACTTTATCTAACGTTCATTAGCGTCGTCACTGATTCGCACCAGACATCGTGCAAACCTTGCCCCTTGCCCGCTAACCACCATGCTCTCGCGCAGCCTGCTCGTCTTCACAATTGGGGTTGTCTGCGCTGGAGGAGCTAGCGCTGCAGACCAGGATTCCTCTGACAGGAGCAACATCTCGCGCGGTGCTGCAGCGGGTATTCTTATTGGTGCGCGCCTTCAGCTGTGATTTGTCCGAGTGTTGTTGCTGAGGATGAGTCTCGGTAGCCCTCGCCTGCACCCTGACGCTCGGTCTACTGCTCCTCGAGCGTCGACGAAAGCGCAAGATCGCAGCTGGCCGCGCGAGGTTCATGAGGAGTGCCAGTGGACCTCCGCCTGCACCGCTGCCGAGTGAAAGGCCCTCGTACCATTGCCGTGACACGGGTGACAATCAACCATGGAGGCTAAGCCCGTCTATGCGCCGCGATGGGGATTGTACGATGTTTACGCCCATGGAGATCGTTGCGCCTCCGCCAACATACGATGCCGCGCTTAGGGATAAGGTGCCTCCCAGTTATAAAGTGAGCATCGTCGTTCGTACCATCCCAGGTAGATGACAAACATGACCTTCGCAGCCATCTCCGTCCGTGGCCAGTGCGGCCAAATCAGAACCATCTATCGCCATGCGAGATCAGCAAGGCTATAATCCGTGCTGATCTCCTGCTTTACTGCCGTTGGATCTATATACTGACGTCTCTTTTCTCCTGACGAGAGGTGAATCTCTGGCTCCTCAAACTTATCTTGCAAGACTTACGAGTACTAACCCGCTCCGAAGGTTGCCGGGGCTGTGGGGATGGTCCGTGGGAACAGACGATAGACCTCCTTTACACTTATAGGCGGTCTTACTTCTTTCTGCTCTGGTTCTGTTTAGTTCCGCTTTTATCTTCTAACACTGTAGCCGTATCCTCCTTGGAAATGAGGTATCAAACCTTGCAGGAATCGCGTCCGTGCGACGGCGATGGCGCTTCCAAAGTAATGCCTGCTGCTCCCTATAGAGCCATGTTTTCCTCACTTCTCGTACTGAGGTATGCGTAAGACTAGTCCCTAAGGTGCTCACGTCTTGTCAGCGCGTGCATTCGCCTCCGGCATCCAGCATGTTCACGCTCACGGTAGCCGGGCGAACTTCTCGTTGGGCTTCAGCATTGAATACGCCGATAGGTTTCCGTCGGACGTCTGCGCTACCTTCTCGCCACGCTGTGTTGGAGCCGGAGTCGCGGTGCGAGGGACCTTCTCACCTTGCTATCACCGTGAATCCAAGCCCTTCTAACAATGAACCACAAAGTCCACCATTCTTCTCCATTCCAGCAAGTCCCTTCCCTGCGTGTCGCATCGCACAACTAACGCAATCCACCTTACAAGGTCTGTTTCACCTTCTACTGCGCACCCTCCCGTTCCTTATCCCGCTGCATACCCGCTTCGCACGTATATTGGGCGTGGGCGGGGGTTGCGTTTGTGGTCTGAGATTCTGCGTCGACCGGCCGCTTCTACCGCTTCGGCACGCAGCAGGAGGCTGTGATAAGCAAGGATGCTTCGCCGGGTGTCTCTCGACCACCTCATCCCAACGTCATGTGCGTGGGGAACAGCCTATATTGAGGCGAGTCTATACGCCTACTTAACTCGCCTATCTGGCCCGCTTGTGCCTGCTTCCCCTTGCTGGTCGCCCCTGCGCAGGCGTCGAGGTTGTGCTCAGTTCCTGTCGGACATTCAGCCTCTTCAGTCAAGTACCTTGTGCACGCTATCGTCTCCCCATGGTTCAATCATCCAAAACCCCTCAATATCAGCTCAAGGCGGGCGCCATCGCAGGAATTATCGTCGGTACGCCTACCTTGCAACCCTCATGTCCTCCACAGGCTCGCTGACTATGTTATAGCCGCTGTCTGCGCTGCTTTCCTGTACTTCTTTGCCGCCTTCTGCTTGCGTCGGCATCGGCGCGCGGCAAGGAGGACGGCGACCGTGAGCAGCATCGAGCGCGGCCAGCCAGCAACTACGCAGGTGGATGACCGGGAGGTATCCATGCCCAGCTATCTTCGCGCGCTCGACGGTCGGGTACCACGGAGCCTTTTGGGATCACAGTCCACTCTCGCCACAGCCCGCATCCCAACGCCGCCGCCAGCGTACGATGCAGCGCTAAAAGCAGCAAAGGCTTCCCTCCCCGATGTCGTGAGCATTTCGGCCAATCATGCAGAGCCGCGTACTAAATTATCTATCCATAGCTGACCGCCCCGCCTTCCCCGCCATCGTCTGTTCTGCCGTCCTACTTCGACGCAGAATCCCCGGCGCCGCGAGAACCGCCGAGTCCGCCTGCGCCTGCCGCGTCCTTGCGTTCTTGAGGGTGCTGAGCGCCTTCTGCGTGCGGGGCTGCGCGTGTTGCTTGTCTTCCATCTTCCTTCCTCCGCTTAGACGAGCGGCTTCTGCATTCGTTTCTGTGTATTTTGGGCATCGTGGGGTAGAACCGGGCTGGCAAACATTGCTCGTATAGATACATACTCAAAATTCTACACGCAGGGACATACGCGTGATGTATAGTGTATACTACTTAGAGACATGACCATCATGACATGCTTTACGGGTAGCTCGATTTGAGCTCGATGCGGATGAGAAGCTTTGCTTCCGCCTTGTCCGGCAAATGCCGACAGTTCCATCAGTCGCCTCGCGTCCTACAGCAAGTTCAACTCAAGCCGTCATCATGTCCGGCAGACGAGACTTCGAGACCCCTCGCTTACCATCCAAACGACCTCTTCCTGTATCTTATGCAGTCGCTAGGTCTTCTCGTAAGAGTGCTGCGACGCCTCTGCAGCGCAAGACCGCAGCCACACCTGGGATGCCACGGAAGTCAGCGCCGATACCTGTACCGCGCAAGACGGTGGCGACTCCGATTCCGTCGCGCAAGTCGATGGGTGGAGGGGTTTCTGCACGCTCGACTGCGTCTGGTTATGGAGGCTTTGCTGGAAGGGCGCCTGCGATGACGCCGAAGCGAAGTCCGGTAAGATGGACTGTGTCTTTTGTTTTCAGTCGTCAGCAGCTGAGATGCTATACAGGTACATATGGCTACCAAGAAAAGTGAGTCTTGACCTCTGTGTACTGATGCGCAGTGGACTCACTTCATCGTAGTGGCGTCCATCGCCAAGCAGACTGTCCGTCCGACAGCTGATATCAGAGTACCACGGGGACCAGCGCTCGCTTCCAAGGCGTCTCTACGCGCACCGACTTGGCAGATAATCAACGACAGGAAGGGAACACCAGCGCTACATCGTGCAAAGGCGCCAGCTCCCAGGCGCAGGATGGCACCCCTCCGCTCTGGCAAGCGGCCTGTCCACCCGAATGCAGATGCTATGGACGTCGATAACGACAGCTCATCCGACGAAGGCGCCTGGAGACCCATACTGGCTACCGACTTTGTGAAGGCGGCAAAGAAGAACCCGAAGCCTGAATTGGCCTCCGAAGTCGAGGAGATCAGCGACGACAGCGACGAGCCGTACATAGCGCCTAGAGACCCGGATATCATCGCCATATCCTCCGATTCTGAGGACGATGTGACCATCATCGACAACGACGAAGAAGAAGATGAACTTGATCTCGACCGAGCGCCGTCTGAGAAGCTCCTCGAGGCTTTACAACGTTTATCTTTGACGATTCGACGCCCGACTCAGTCGAACTCATTGCCCTTTCTACGACGTTGTGTGCGTCGAGGGTTCTTGCTGACATGCAAGAAACGGGGAGTGGCCCTCTCGGACGGTCAACGTACAAACACAGAGTCTGAGACCGTGTACGAATATGTTATACAAAACGGCGTCGAATACCAAGCACGACGCTTAGTACGTGGGTACGAGTGCCCACTATGCGACCTGCACGGCAGCTTCCAGTCGAAGGCCGTCTACGAGAAGCATCTACAATGGGATCACGTTGGAGTCAAAATTGAGACAACAGAGGTACTATCATAACCGAAAGCACCCCCATCTTTTGCTGACGCGGGTATTTTTCAGACCGGCGGCAAACGCAAGGTGGTCGTCGACGTACCAGCGCCTCCTAGGCCCGCTGCACGGTAAGTACTTGGGTTACTATAGAACATTGTGTGCTCAAAAAGTCCTAGGTTTCTAGCAACCACTTATGCAAGGCCAATTAAGAAGGAAGAGTATATCGAGGAGGCCAGCGTCCCTCCGGCCGCACATGAAGAGATGGCAGCGGCTTCACCCACGCCTTCGACACCAACACCGCCTTTGCATTCGCCTTTGCGCACGGTCTCTCCCCCTCGGCCGGTCTACGAAAAGGAGGAAGAAGAGGAGACGGAGGATGAGCAAATCCCTACTTTGGCGGACTCAGTGGATACTTCCGCAGCCTTGCCTGCCCCTCATCCGCCTGTCACGATACCAACACCGATTGCTGTCCAGGTGCCGAAGCCTATCCGACCGCGGTCACCCAGTGCCCTACCTTCCCTGCCCAGCTCTCCTTCTCCGCCGCTTGAGATCCCCAGGCGCAGAACCCGTCGACAGCAAGTCATCTCTTCACCCACCGCATCACCGCCACCTCTCACTCGGCCAATACCATCGCCTTCCCCTGCTCCACCTTCCCCTACCGCCTCTTTACATGAACGCCCACCACTCACCCCGCCCCCTCCTCACCGCCGTCTCGGACCTTCGCTCTCGCCCGACGATCCCGATTTCTTCCCCGCATACTCAGACTACCCCGACGGGCAGACGATATACTACTCAACGCGACCTGAAGGCCCGCGGTTGTACGACCTCCTCGGCACGCTCCCGCTAGCGCCGTACGGCGCCCTCGCGTGGGCTGTGCTCGACCAGGAGGAAGAAATCCTCGAGGTGCCCGACATCCCGGACGAGCAGAAGGTGATGCAGGCGCTGTGGGCGAGGTGGATATTCCTGCATCGGTAAGTCTTCTCGATGTGCGACCACCTGTTGCATGCGCGACGGTCTGCTCATCCCTGACACGATTCACCAAGCCTCGACTTCGTGAAGAAATATGAGGACGGCGCGCGCATGTTCATAGACGAGCACTGGCGGATGATTCACAAGGCCGCGGGGTGGGCCGCGCTGCGAAATATGCTCTTGGTAAGTTGAGACGTCTGCGTGTCAGATCTTCCAACGGAAGCTCGAAAACGTGTCTGACGACGCTTTCCAGGTCCTCTACATGAACCGATTCCTCAAGATGAACGAAGTCGCGATTCTCCTGCGCCACTACGAGGAATTGGTGAGGTGGGACATCTGGTATACGTAGGCGCTTCAGAGATCCAAGAAAGGCTGCCCTGGGCAGCGTGAGTGGATTGTGGGGTATAGTCTGGGCTACCCGAGCTCGTGAACATGCAACGATACCGTCTACACTGACCACTATGTCCCGTTCGACGCCCCGGCCACGGGCGGATTCAGCGCCTGCAGCTGCTCCCGTATGAACGACTTGATCTCCGGGAACGCCGTCATAATCACCCGGTATGATTGGGGGTCGTCTGCAGGGTTGCAGTTTGTTAGTGCCAAGTCCATCTACTCAAGTAACAGCTAAGAAACACTCACCGATCGCCGAATACGGCCCTAGGCGCTTGAACTTCCTTTTGATGTTTGGCCGCAGATCTGGGTGCGCGGAGGACAGGATAGCTAGCGAGTGCTGAAATGGCGGAGGTCGTCAGCGATGGATGCATGAGAGGATGACGAGTACGCTTACCTCGCCATACCACTCTATGAGTTGCGGGTCATCCGCGTTCGGCACCGTGAGCGACGGAGAAGTACCGACGACCTGCACGAGCGCCTTGACGAGGCGCTTGATACCCGCAGCTGAAGGCGTTCAATCGGCTTAGTAGATTGAAAGCGTATGCGTAAACATACCGCGCATCTCCATCACGTCTACGAGGGTCTTGCATCCAGGACCGTGGCCGATGAGCACGACGTGCTTAGCGCCGGATAACCTGAAGGCATGCGTGAGTCCGAAGATGCACGGTGATATACGATGGTGATACTTACTGAATGAAGTTATCCCAGACGTAGCAGAGTACATTACGCTCGAGGTCGTCCCGCGCTTTGTAGTGATATCGCTGCATCGTCATGAGCAGTGCGTCAGGAGGAGCAATAACTACATCTACGCTCACCTTGTGCATCGGTGCAGTTTGAGGAGCGCTCGCCTTCGGATAGAGGTTGATGTCGATGAGCGAGTATCCCATTGACCGTACCCAGCTCATGATCTGTTTCGAGAAATCGACCTACGCGGGGATGAGCACGTCGTATTCGCAATGCACAAACGAACGTACGAGGTAGGACTTTTCGATGTTCAGATCGCACGTCGCGAGGTTCTGCAGCTCGGTCCGGAGGTTGCCGCTGGATCCGTTACATGAGAAATTCGCGCGAGGCAAATAAAGGTCACGTACAATTCATGAACGAGGACAACCATGGTATCCTTTTCGAAGACGTCTGACCTGCGGGACGATCAGCTTCGAGACGGTGAGGCAAAGCAACGTCACGTACGTGCACATGATCTGCGAAGAAAACGCCTGCTCGAGGTCGGGATTGAGAATGGGTATAGACATCATGTCGTGCTCGGTGTAGAGGTAGTATTGGCGGTGAGCTTTCAGGAGGTCGGGTATCGTGTGCGCCAGGTCCTCGATTTCTGTGGGCGTCAGTCAGTCAGAGGTCAATCGTATATTGAGCACGAAGTAGTGAGATATCCACCACCCCCGCTCACCTTCCTTGGGCAGGCACGCTTTCGGGTCGACGTTCTTCCAGTACTTGCTCTGCTCCTGCGCGACCAGGTAGACCGTCTCCGACCCTGCCTCCGTCGCGGTCATGGAGCCGAGCACGTCCGGCGGGCCGCCCAGGATGATGTGCGCGACAGCGTCTGCCGAGGCGGAGATGGAGTCGAGGTTGTAGCCGCCCTAGAGGAGGGGGTGAGACGAGTTGGAAGTTCGAGGATAGGAAGAAGCAGTAGAGAATGGGATATACCTCGAGCGCCACGACGAGTTTACCACCCGCGAGGCTGGAGAGCATGTGCGTCATGTGCGAGTACCCGGCGGGCGAGACGTGGCATTCGCCCAGCGTGTCGCCGTCTGCGGCGTCGAAGCCAGCGGAGACTGCGATCGTGTTAGTAGACTTGTGCCGGAACGAGTAACGTTGAACAGACGCACTGATGACAAGCTCGGGCGCGAATTCCATCGCTATGGGCATGACTATGCGCTGGAAAGCGTGGATGTAGTCGGCGTCCGTCATTCCGGCTTGGGGCCAGGGGATGTTCACTGAGCTAGGAAATTCGTTAAGCTTGCCTCTACAGCCAGATAATAAATAAAAACTCACTATCCGAGTCCGGCACCCTCGCCACACGACGACATGCCGCCCAACGTCCCTCCGGGATAAAACACGCCTCCGTCATACCGATGCAAGGAGATGTATAACACGGATGGGTCGTCTATGAATGCCCTGTGCGTGCCGTTTCCTAGAACAGATGGATTAGACGAGTTATTACCATCTGCTGAGGGGTCAAGTACCATGGTGAATATCCCTGAAATATCTCCGGATTAGCGAGAAGGAACACCACGGACGGGCATCCTTACCAATCCAGAATCATTATTTTCTTGATATCCGTAGCCTGTTGAACGACGCGCGCAGCCACGGCGACATTATTTAGGAAGCAAAAGCCGGAGTGCTCTTCTGGTTCTGCATGGTGCCCAGGTGGTCGTACGATGGCGAAAGACTTGGCAACCTCACCCCGAGCGACTGCCAGACATGCTTCTATCACACCCCCGCAACTCATCCTCGCCGCAAGTGTAGTGGACTGACAGACATACAGAGACAGATGCTCATAGAAGTTGGCGGAGTCAGCGATTTGTTGGTCAGTCATGTCTATGTTTCACAAGGAAAATGGAGAATAAGGATTCAGTCAGTAAAATAGTGCTAAACGAACATCCGTCCTAAGCCCGAATCACTCACACTGAAAAGCCATAACCTTATTCCAGTGATCCTCGCTGTGTACAAGTATGACCTCCTCCTTCAAAGCTGGGCGTATTTTGAGGCGTATCATTGCCTCTATGCACCCGGACCTTTGCAGAGCCTCAAATATCCGGGTGATGCGCGCTGGTTGTTCTTCGTGTCCTTCCGGTTTGCTGTGACCGAGCATCTCGGGTGAGAAGACATAACCGACGGCTCTACTTGTCTCGTATGACTGTCGCCGCTTTTCTGTGTTGTCGACTTCCATGGGGGCCGCATTGCTTGTGGACGCGCCGTTCATGCTGAGAGGATCTTGTGGGCGCGCAGGACAGGAGCAAACTGGCCACGTGCCGTCCCAAAATGTCACAAGTTCCCACGCCTGGATATTCCGTTTCTGACCACCATGTCGACCGCGGACGTTCATGCCAGCCTCGACACGGCGATGCAGGCCTCCAGGATTCTCCTTGTACCATGCCTAACACACCAAATTCGAAAGTCGACAGCTAGTAGCATTCCTCGATCTCAAGAGCCGGCCAGTACCTTTTTCTAGCCTTTTCCTCGTCTCCTCGCGGCGACTGTATACCGTGCCATATCTGACAGGCACGAAAAGCGATCATCACTCTCGGCAGTCGCTATGTGCCCGAAACCCCCAGATTCCCCGGCCCCCACGTTTCGAGAAATTGGTCAAGGCCGGGGTCGACGAGGACGGCAGCAAATCACAAGCTTTGCCTCCACCAGCATACATGCTTTCAAATCATCGCCCATCGTCAAGCGACAGCGATCCCCAATGACCTCTTACTGTCGACTGTGGCATCCTGGTTAGTCCTCGAGGACGCGACTATAGCTCTCCGCTGGTCGAGGGATTTGTTGCCTTCCGCAATTGTGGCGCAGGCGTACGAGCTTTCGCCGCATCTGTAAATGTTTATCTACGATCTCATTGTATTTGCATTCAGGCGTTCCTGCTGACCCGACTGGAAATCAGTGGGCCTGCCTAGCTTGGAAGTACTCACCTGAACCACCGCCAGGCAGTGACTCCGGGGAGCCCCTATAAATCGCAGACCGGGACTTGCCCCTCTCTCTAATGGAATCCGCGCTCTATCCCTTGCTATCAACACCAACTTGAACACCAACTTTCAAGATCGTCGTTGACGCTATGCGCACTCTTGCCCTTTCCTCAAGGTCGCCGACGCTTTGCCTTACTCGCTTTGGCCGTGCCCCCGCTCGGGCAGATGATCTCAGACTTGGCGAGATGTCTCGACCAACTGGTCAAAATCTCAGTGGCGCCCCGGTGCCTCCTTGACGGTGACGCGGAGATATATAACATCTCTCCGACCATTGTGCGCGTCTTCGCCCTGTCGCCCATACCCTCTCTCGACCCACTCTGCACTTTGGACGCCTTACGTGCGCCACAGTCGTAGTGAGATCCCGTGATGCCTGTCTCATCAACAGACGCGATCTTCTTTGGCGCGTTCTTCTCAACATTACTGTACGGTGCGTCAGCCCCTTTTTGCGTGCCGTTCTTCTTACCCATACTCCTCACGCAGGCGCATACCTAGTCGTCGCCTATGAATGCTCGCGCGTCCTCCTTCGACGGCGGAAGCACCGGAGTACCCACAAAATTCTGGTCGCGACCCACATCCTGCTCTTTGTACTTGTCAGCATAGTGCGTCCTTGCCTGCCTCGAACAATATCACAAGCCAACCCCCTCACAGCGATGTATAACCGTCTTGACGCGCACCTTGGTCGGCCTGCGCTTTCATATTGAACCAGATGGCACCATCGACACTGGCGCGCTCAACTCCCCAGCATCACTGCTTGTCAACACGGCGTGGTTGCTAGCCATCCTGACCTCGGATGGGTTCATCGTAAGTCTCGCCTATAATCTCTGTGCGTCTAGCTTATAGCATGCAGATATACCGTGTCTACGTCGTCTGGAGAGGGAATAAGTGGGCCATCCTGGCTCCCGCCATCGGCTGGATATCTGTCGCCGGTGAGCATCGTGCTGTACTGAATCGTCCCGTCCGTCACTCACACCCTCTCTCAGGAAGCGGCATCTACCTCCTACACTCCCTATCGACATACGGTCCAGGGACGGATCCATTTCAAGGCCCTCTCACCAAGTCAAACGTCGCCTTCTGCGCCTTCACGTTGTATCTGAACCTCACAGCTACCAGTAAGCTTTATCATAACCCCTACAACCGTACCCCTACTAACATTATCTCAGCCCTCATCGCCTACCGCATCTGGTCCGTCCGCCGTGGCGTCCACCTCCTCACCGAGCACACCCGCGACGCTGTCAACAACCTTGTCTCCATCCTCCTGGAGTCCGCGGGGATATACACCGCGCTGCTCACCGTGCACATTGTACTGTTGGCCGTCGGCTCGTTGCTGATGTACATTTGTGTGGACATGGAGGCGCCGACGATTGGGATTGTGGTGAGTATCCGTGTTAGCACATTCCCCGCATCGGTACTGAGCAAATTGTTCCCCCAGTTCTCCTCCATCATCATCCGCGTCTCCGAGGGCACCGCGCACGGCAACACGTCCTCCCTCGGCCCCACGAGCGGCGACACCTCCGGCTCTGCCGTTCGCGCACGAACATGGAATTCAGGCGGACGGCAGTGGGACTCGAGCGTGCGGCAGTGGGACTCGGGCGTGCGGCAAACAGGGCTCGGGCACGCACACACGCAGACTATCGACGTCGCGATCAAGCTCGAAACCGTTACGCATCGAGACGCCGATGTTGACCTTGAGGAGGGTTCGGTGACGAGGAGTACGGCGGACTTGGCTGATTTGGATGAGCAGAAGACGGATTCGTGGTGAGAAGCGCCGCGTCGCTTTTGAAACGATGGACCCCGAACGGATATACCAGGGCACAAGGACCACTTCGGGGGCTCTCCACTTGGGAGGTGTACATTATTAGGGCAACAGACATGGTGTGTATGTACAGTACAGGCAAGACAATGCAGAGGGTATGGACATGAGTGGTAACAGGCGTGATCAACATCGTAAGCAGCCAATATCATGGCACGAAAACTCTACATGTGGTTCAGTGCATCCAAGAACATCGTAGTTGTGCTAGTTCAAGTTGGAGGTAGGGAAGTTCGTCTACAGTCCTTTCGAGTCATGGTTCTGGCCTATGTCGTGTTGATTGTACGTCCGGAAGCGCCCCGGGAGGTCTGCGCTCTAGCTGATCGCTCTCGAAGTAGAATGGTATCGAATAGTATGTCGTGAGTTGTAGGGCGCTTGACGCGTCCGTAGACGCGTTCTCCGGCAGGTCTTGCATGTTGAGAACGAGACGGGTGCCCTGTTAACCCCATAGTCAGCCATCAACCGCTCAACTGCACTCCCCTCCTGTCCTCTCCTGTCCTCTTCACTCGAGAAGCAAAACTCAAACACGAACTCACCGCCACCGAAATACTCGCCACCAACCACGGAAACGCCGCGGCCGTGAAATCAAAGTTCAACAACGGATAGATCGTCATGACGGCGCAGTACACGGCGAAGACGCCGAACACGAGCACGCCGTCGCGCACGACGAGGGACATGAGCGGGACGTTGCGCCAGCGGCCGCGGCGGTATTTGACGAGCATGAGGGTGAGGATGAGGATTTGGGTGAGGAAGGAGGAGATGCTGGGGTTAGGGGTTTGTCAGTCATCGGCACGAGTATAAGGAAGAAGCTCAGGGAGGGAAGGTATGGATACGGAATGAATGAAGGGAATACCCACCCGAAGAAAGACAGCGCCTTGGAAGAGAAGCGCACAAAGTCGGCGCGCGACATCTTGTCGGGAAGCGTGACGAGGATGCCGACGAGGACGATTATAGAGTCGAGCGCAAGGACGACCAGGAATGTTATCAGGATCCGTCGTTCCTGCCGGTAGAGGCCGTAAACTGGTTTCGTGTCAGCAGATGAATGAAGGCGAACGAGGTCGGGAGACAGGCGGACGCAAAAGAGACAGAGGCGGATGCGACGAAGGATGTAAGAGCACTGACCTCGCGCCATCATGATCCCCTCCACTCCCAGCATGCATAGATGAGCAACAATGGGCTGGCAGACGAACCATATACGAAGCGCATGCTCTGGCAGAGACCGACTGTAAAGCGCAGCGAGGTTGAAAGCACGGTCGGTCCTATGAGCAACGCGTCAGCACTGTAGAAAGAGGAGAATCAGAAGCAAAAGGTAGAGACCCACGTCAAGGCGGCCAGCGCAAAGTATCTAATGAAGATATACGTCCACTTCAGCCATGCTCCATTCGGTCGTCTGCAAGCAAAGTTCAGCTCGTGAACACACACTCGAGCAAAACCTACGCACGACCAGATATGCTTGACCTCCTGGTCTATATTTATGAGCGTCTCCCTGCCAAAAGTAATCAGCAAACACGTTCTGACGCGCGCGCCCGAGCGAAACGGACCATACAAGGATAGCGAGCGCGGCGGCTTGAGGGAGTAGTCAGCGCTCAACGCGTTTGGACAATCAGCATCGAACATACCTCCAGCACAGTTTATATCCACCGCCAAACGTTCTGTCACGCCATCTGCCAGGATCATCCTCCGCGAGGGGACAAGGCAGCCGGGTGCATGGGGAGGGGGAACGGGACGTGGGCGCGGGGAACGCGGAGGTGGTGGGACGCGCCACAGTGATGGGGGTGCCGTGAAAAAGTATGAGAGACGCGCCGGCAGACGCGGGTGAGGAGAACGAGGAGGGAGCGGGTGAGGAGGACGGACGAAGGGGGGTGTAAGAGGAAAGGCTGGGGATGGCGGTAAGAGACACACGACGACTATATATGCATTGTGCACACCCGCATTCGTGCGTAACCGCACATCAGCCGCCCGGAAGACCAATTGACGGAGGTGCCTCGTGAAGCGGAGACATCAAAGCCATCATCAAGATCGTGTCAGGGCCCTTCCCACGCGAGAACAATAGGCGCTGGGGGTGACGTCGTTGTTGGGATGAACTGTGCTCAAGCCAACCCGCTGAGCTTTCAGAGGCAGTGGGGGACTTTCCCCGCCGACAGAGGAGGACCTTTTTACCTTGCAGTTGAGGACTTGGAAAGGCGTTCCGGAGTAAAAGGGCTTCATGAGCGCACCCGCGAACCTTTACTGAATACAACGCCCCTTGCACTGGGAATGAAACTTCGCCGTTAGTAGCTTGGAAGAATGCATTGTAAGTTTGCGCGAGGCCGATCTCTTTGGTAACCTTCTCTAGCCTTCTCTTCAGGGCTCGGTCCGCGCTACGAGGATTCAATGCGCGCTATCAGCGCTCAAGACACGCTACCCAGGACTCCGTACGCGCTACCAGGACTCAATGCACGCTGATAGGTCCCCGTCCACGCTACCAGGGTTCCAGCGATACGCGGCGCTAGCGCGTGCCCCGCGTACGGCAGTTCCATTGATTTGACCTGAAGGTACCATGTCAGGTATAATTACTACTGCGCTCAATAGTGATGAGCGCCAGATGGTTGCGTCGTGGCCAGATTTCCGTGCCGTCGAGGGTAAATTACCGTATCGTACAGCGACGGAGTCCGGTAGGTTGGCGGATCGATATTTGAGCGTT
The DNA here is from genome assembly GCA_024196135.1 of Pleurotus ostreatus/Saccharomyces cerevisiae fusant. Taxonomy (NCBI): domain Eukaryota; kingdom Fungi; species Pleurotus ostreatus/Saccharomyces cerevisiae fusant. The sequence continues at coordinate 13,658 of JAMQCK010000183.1, read as the reverse complement.
TGTTTGGCCGGGGACTCGAGTCTATTGGTCGCAGGTACCTCGTGTGTAGAGCGGAGGACCGAATGAGCTTGGCAGGATGTCGCAACTGGATTGGCTGGAAGGTCTGAGGTCATTGGTGTGCAGAGAGCGTGAGAAACAACCACGTGAGAAGTTGAACTTCGGGACCGAAGGTTTTGATGGCAAAGTCCGGCTGAGATTCAAGTCGGCGACGAGAGCCCATTAAATGTGTAAACCATGTATGCATTTCTGCAGGAGGGGAAGCAAATTAGGGAAGAACGGATTTCTTACGAATGGTGAGTCTTCCACCTTCGAAACAGGTCGCCGCTGCATATCCCGTAACAAGAAGAACTTCCATCTTCAAGCGGCGGTGGGCGGCGTGCGATCGACTATTATCACCATAAGTTATGGGCAAATTATTGAGCTCCCAACTCTGTGCAGTTCTCCGTCGGCGAAGTGTGAGAGCTCAAGGGGCCGGTGACATGAGAAAATGACGATACGAAGTGAGCGAGGGCTATGTGGGACCTCCGTAAAGCAAGGAATTTCATGATGGAGAATCTCGTTTCGATGATCAGCTGGAAGCTAGGTCTGCGTATTGAGCGGAGGAGACCCTCGGACATCCCGGTCGAGAAACGTCGAAGCTGTCAGACGGCGAAGCGGGAATAATGCGGAGTCTGCAGTTCGAGAGTGACAGGTCTAACCCATCTCTCTCGGACTGACCACCATGTCGAACGGGATGTGGACGGACCCCAACTTCGGTCAACAGCGAATGTGAAGATGGCAAGAACCAACAAACGATCAGCCGGGAATGCATTGGACCGGTGTGCCGGGCCGGCCGTCATGAATCTCCAGGAAAGGAGTGTTGTCGGCGCCCGCCATACGCCACCTCACCCACCCGTCGCGTCTTCTCACCCCTCGCCCGTCGCCCATGGAGGAGACAGCGCCGCCGACGCCGCCAGCCTGGCGCCGAGAGCGACTCCTGCGCATCGGCAGCAGCTTCACCGTCAACCTCCCCGCGGACATTGAGCGCGAGCACGCTGACGCCACCCTCCCTTCCCCCTCACATGAACCACCCGCGGACACCGAGCGCACCCCCCTCCGCCGTCCAGCACCGCAAGAGCGCTCGACCTCGTATGGCGCGCTCCCCACGCAGACCGTGAGCAGCATTTCCCGCCTCGGCCGCAGGCGGCACATCGCGCACATCACCATCCCCGGGCGCAAGACCTACTCGACGCCGCCAAGCCCTGACGCGCTGCGCTCCCCCTCCCTCAGCCGCAGCGTAACCGACCGCTTCCGGCGCCTGAGCCAGCGTCCGATCTCCGCGTACGACGCGCCGCTCGTCAAGGATCGCGACCACGCCGACGCGGATGCGGACCTGGACGCGAAGATCAACGGCATCCGCGTGTGGTACTCGAGCTTCACGAGTATCGACTGGCTGCACGACGCGATCAAGGACTCGGTGCGCTTCTCGCGCCTGCGGCGGCGGCACTCGGTGCGCGCGAGGGTGCGGCTCGCGTTTGACAAGAGCCTTGGGTGGATCATGGTGACGATCGTGGGCTTCCTGACCGCGGTCGTCGCGTTCCTCGTCGTGCGTGCAGAGCAGTGGCTTTTCGATCTCAAGGAGGGGTACTGCAGCACGAACTGGACGAAGGCGCAGCGCTTCTGCTGCCCGCCTGTCGATGAGACCGTAGTCAATCCGCTGGAAGAGGCCGCCTGCCCTGCATGGCGTACCTGGGAGGACGTCTTCCACGGCTCGGGGGGAACGGGGGATCTGATCGAGTACGCGTCCTACACCATCGTCGCGGTGCGTCTTATATACCCTCCCGCCTATTCGCCTCCGAAGCTGACGTCCTTGACAGCTCTTCCTCGCCTTCCTCTCCTGCATCCTCACCCTCTACCTTACCAAGTCCACCACCTTCGTCACCCGCAAAGAGTCTGGCATTCTGTCGCCCGCTTTCGAGGGCGATGAGCCCAAGGACAAGCCTGCCGCCCCGAAGCGCAAGGTCATGTACTACGCTGCCGGCAGCGGTATACCCGAGATCAAGACCATTCTCTCTGGTTTCGTTATACATGGCTACCTCGGGGGGCGTACGCTTTTCACCAAGTCTGTCGGCTTAGCGTTATCAGTTGCATCCGGTCTATCACTCGGCAAGGAAGGACCCTTCGTCCACATCGCAAGCTGTATCGGCAACATTGTTAGCCGAGTACATAACAAGTACGAGAACAATGAAGGTACATAGTTGCGCCCTGTTATTCTTCACCACCCGCTGACGAAACGTGCAGCCAAGAGACGCGAGATTCTGAGTGCAGCTTGCGCTGCAGGCGTAGCCGTTGCATTCGGTGCACCCATCGGCGGAACGCTGTTCAGTTTGGAGGAAGTCTCGTATTTCTTCCCTCCGAAGGTTATGTGGAGAAGGTGTGTACACCTTCTCACTACCGAGCTACGTGTACCTTACTGGATATATCAGCTTCTTTTGTGCTATGATCGCCGCCTTAACTCTGCGTACACTCGACCCCTTCGGAACAGGCAAGCTCGTGCTGTTCCAGGTCACCTACGACAAGGACTGGCATCTGTTTGAGCTTTTCCCTTTCCTCCTGCTTGGTGTCTTTGGTGGAGTATACGGCGCCTACTTCTCCAAGCTCAACGTCCGCTGGGCCAAGTATGTTCGCAACGGCACCTGGATCAAGAACCACCCCATCATCGAGGTCCTGCTTGTAGGTCGGCTCGCCTACGAGATGCCTCCCTTCAGCTGATCTACTCTCTCCAGACCACCCTCATCACCGCCTGCCTCTGCTTCCTCAACCCCTACACCCGCATGGGCGGCACCGAGCTCGTCTATAACCTCTTCGCCGAGTGCCGCACTGGCTCCGGGAACACCCACTCCGGCCTCTGCGTTATCGACCCCGGCGCCTTCGCCGCCGTCTGGCCCGTCGCGCGCGCGATCCTCGTCGCCATGGTCGTCAAGGGCGCACTGACCATAGTCACCTTCGGCATCAAGGTCCCCGCGGGGATCTTCATCCCGACGCTTGGTGTGGGCGCATGTGCGGGGAGGGTGCTGGGGATTGCGATGCAGTGGCACCAGATGCAGAGCCCGGAGGGGAGGTTGTATAAGGCGTGCGGTGGGGATCTGGATTGTATTATTCCGGGCTTGTATGCGATGGTGGGCGCGGCGGCGGCGTTGTCGGGTGTGACGGTACGTGGGCTTGCTAAACTGACATCGTCTCGAAATACTAACAGTGCACTAACCCGCAGCGCACCACCGTCTCCCTCGCCGTCATCATGTTCGAGCTCACCGACACGCTCACCTACGCCGTTCCCGTCATGCTCGCCGTCCTCGTCGCCAAGACCGTCGCCGACGCCCTCGAGCCCAAGGGCATCTACGACCTCGTCATCGACGTCCAGCAGCTCCCGTACCTCGACGCCAAGCACACCTATCTATGGGGCAACGTCCAGGTCGGGGACGTCCTCCGGCGTGACGTGCCGGCGATCAAGCTGGACGAGAAGCAGACGGTGGAGTCGTTGAGGGATATGTTGGTGGAGGCGAGCTCGTCCGGCGATGGCGATGGCGGGTTCCCGATTTTGAGGCGGGATGCGGAGATGGATGGGTATAGGATGGTCGGGTATATCGGGGCGAATGAGTTGGAGCATGCGTTGAGTGAGTGAGATTGTGATCCTGCGTCTTTCGATGACTTATGGTAACCCTTAGCCCTCGTCGCGGACAGCGCGGACTCCGAGGTCCAGTTCACGCAGAACTGGGTGCATCACAGCCTCGCTGCGTCGTCCATCTCTTCCCTTCTGGAACACGGGGCGGGCGGTGCGACGCGCGAGTACGACCCCTTCGACTTTAGCCCGTACATGGATCAGGCGCCGTTGTTGGTCGCGTTCAACTCGCCTTTGGAGCTCGTGCACCAATTCTTCGTGAAGCTAGGCGCACGGTACGTCGTGGTGAACGACGCGGATGGGTTGTGTGAGTGGCCTTCACTTGACCTCATCGTGATCTTTCTGACAAGCCCACAGACGAGGGTGTCATCGACAAGAAGACCTGGCTCGCATTCCTGAGCGAGCTCGAGGAAAAGTGAAGGGCAGGCATAACTTCGCTGCCCTTCGCGCACGCCAGTTCCATTCTTCCACTTCCCTGTTTCACTGTGCTTTTCTCCTGGTTTACCCCACATGCTACCCGAACACTTCCCATCGCATCGCATCGCAACAATACCAATCCTGACATCCCGGACCCCCCAGCAAACTGCCACAATACTACTCTATCGTTATTTCCACTGAGCGCCTTTGTTCCCGTTCACTTCTGTAACGACCATGTCACGTTCATAAGTACTTATGTTAGGCCCTTCGGGTAATATACCATTGCATATCAGGCTGTGAAGGTGTCTTGAAAGTGACGCAAAAATTTTGTGCTCATTCAAAGCGGAACTATAGGACGTCCGCCCGATAACCGACGTACAGTTCGACTTCTGCGAAGTCAACCACGCAGTCACATGATCGTGAGATATCCACGTCGGCAGTTTGCGAGCACACCCCGCTCCACCGCGCTCTGGAATTTACCTCTTTCTGAGTTGCCTTGCAACCTCATCTGGCTACCTGGGCTCACGAAGTAGTCGACATCAAACTCTCCCCAAATTATTCTTCCGACCCACTCAGCTACGGCCCTTGAATCAGTGCTGACGGCTGTGTCCGTTCGTGTATCACCCCTTCATTCGTCTCGTGGCGGTCCGCCGAGAATATAACGGTACCGACATCTACCAAAAAAGGCCGCCGGCAAGCTGATTGATGTTGCTCCATACGCAAGATGTTAGACTATTAGGTGTCAGAAGGTCCTTCGTTTCGAGTAGGCGGTCGTCATCGCCCAGCTCCTTGACAGTGAACAAGCTAATACTCACACAGTCATAGCCTCGAGGGCAGTCGAGTTGTCATATAAAAGCGAGAGAATTACTCGCCGATCTTGAACACTCGCCTTCTCTCTCTGATGCTTACTTCCTCCGTCAAGGCGGCCTCGGTATTGGGGGCAGCATTCGCAGCGACCGCGCTCGCCGCCTCGAGCACGAAGGTCTGTTCAGTCACTACTTTGTCTTCCTTCAAGTGAACTGACGAAGACACAGCGCCACTCCGAGGTCACTTGGGTCTCTTGCGCGACCGTCGACCCTATATACGGCGTCCTTGGGCCTCTGCTCAACGTAGCTGCCACCTGCGGCTACCTCGAGGTCCCTCTCGACTACGCAGACGATGCTGCAGGCACCGCCAGACTCGCCCTCATAAAGTACCCGGCGACTCAAGAGCGTTGGGGCACGTTATTCGTCAATCCTGGTAAGCTATCATCCTCATGGAAATAATTCCTCTGTCTGACCCACACGCCTGCTCAGGCGGCCCTGGTGAATCCGGCCTCGAATACGTATTCCAGAATGGCCCTACCATCAGCGAGGCGACGGGTGGTCACTACGACGTCGTCTCTTGGGATCCGCGCGGGGCGAAGGGGCAGACATACCCCGGCACCCCTTCCTGCTTCGACAGCCCCATGGACCTCCTCGACTTTTTCAGCGGCACGCTCGAAGCGACGGGGCTTGACATCCGGGGCAATCTCACCGACAACGGGCAGCTCGAAGAGTTCTACTCGCATGTCGACGAAATGGAAGCGAAGTATGTTGAGTGGGGAAAGCGGTGCGCTGATGCGCCGACTGGGAAGACGTTGCAGTACGTTGGGACGGCGGCGACCGTGCGCGATATGGTCTCGCTTGCGGATGTGCTCGAGCCCGGAGTGCAAGAGATCAACTATTGGGGTATCTCGTACGGCACACTGCTCGGGTTCACCTTCGTAAATAGTGAGATGCTTCGCAAAGCTCATGACGGACCTACTGACCATGAACTCGCCTTAGTGTTCCCGGAACGTGTCGGCCATGTCATTCTCGATGGCTGCGTCAGTGAGTGTCCTTCTTTGACCAGCAGGTATCCCTTCCTGACAGCACAGACCCTCTGCTTTACTACACCAAGCCGGCAACGGAGGTGAGCACTTCGTTCCACTCGCTCGAGAATAGCTGTGCTCAATAGCTTTCAGTACTACTCTAACTACTTGATCGACACCGATGGAGCATTGGAGGGCTTCGCCACGGGCTGCGCCGCTGCCGGGAAGGACGGTTGCGCGCTAGTGAGATACGACAACACCACGTCTACCGACATACTTGCTCGCATTCAGGGTTTACTCGACGTGAGTGCACTTTCTCGCCACCTAACCTCGGCTCACATAATTCCCAGCGCGCCCACGACCTCTCAAAGGCCGGCGCCGACATGAGTCAGACCCTGACCTCCCCAGAATTCCGCCAGACCATCTTCAACTACTTGTACGCCCCCACAGCCTGGTCCGCCTTCGCTACCTTCATCGCGGGTTATGAGGCCTCCCTCGACGCGCTGGCCGCCAACACCACCATTCCCTCCGCGCTCGCCCTCCAGCTCGTCGACGGCAAGCGCGCGTACAATCCTGGAGCGTACGCCAGCTTCCTCGCCATCGCGTGCGGCGACAGCCTCGATGCGGGGAATACGACCATGCGCGACGGGTTTGACACGATCGTGAAGGCCTCGCAGGATGTCTCCGCCTTTTTTGGCCCGCGGTGGTGGGAGGCGACGATGTCGGCGTGCTTTGCGTGGCCGGCGCGCGCGGTCGAGCGCTATACCGGTCCGTTTGACAAGCAGCTGAAGAACCCTATACTCGTCATTGGGAACTCGGTCAGTCGCTCACGATTTGACGCTGATGGCCTTTACTGACAGCTTTTTTCGACAGCACGACCCGGTCACGCCGTTCCAGAACGCACAGCTCATGGCCTACCTGCTGGGCGACAGCGCCGTGCTCTTGAAGCAGGACGGCTTCGGCCATTCTTCGCTCGCCGAGAAGTCCAGCTGCACGGTCAACATCATCAACGAGTATTTTGCGAATGGAACGGTGAGTGATTGTTGTGTACGGAGGACGACTGACTGACGATCTTTGAAGCTGCCGAAAGGAAACGATACGGAATGCGAGATCGACGACAGCGTGGTCTTGTTCCCGAACTCTACTGTCACGCAGGCTGTCATCAAGCGCAACATGCCCACCTTGATGTAGAAGTAGCCTCTGGTATGAACCTTCCTTACGAAACTTATCTCGAACTTGAAATCATGAACGCAAGGCCACGACGGGACATTTCCGCCACGCACTTAATTTATACCACTCGTAGTTCCTGGAATGATAGATATTGTCACTCTCCCATGATGCCTTTGCATGATAATGCCTGTCAGTGAGGACAAGCTTGCGCTTCTTCTGGTTCTTCCCACGAAGTTGAACTTGGTAATCTATATCACCTGATCGTGTGACCAACAGCACGTGACAATGAAGTTGAACATGTCATGTGCTTGAGCCTACGATGCGACCCCCTTTCCCCATCCGCACCGGTTACAAAAGAAATGGCTACCAAAAGCGACTCAAGCATCACACGTTGCCCGCAGTCGAGTATGGGCTTGAGATCGCCCCTGCTTGAGTACATTTTACTCAAAATCCATGCGTATTATCATAAGTAGTATGCAAGCAAGTCCGCAGGTGATGTCCGTAGGTATATAGCTGAGTGTCTGTAGGGATACTGCCTCGCGCTGTCATGGTCCCTCGACATATCGCGCGGTCATCGCATCCTCCGAGCGCTCTTCGTGTACAATAGATAGTGGTCTAGGTGCCGGCGGTGTCCGTACGCGAAGCAGGGGTCGTGGTGGTTCCCCGAGTGTATCTGGAGTATTAGTGGATTGAAGGCCGGTGGGAGTGGCCTGAGGCGTTGTTGAGCTAATCTCCGGCTCCGTACGCCATCTTGGCGTCGTCTCCTCTTCGCCATGCGCGTACATCTCCTCCCTCTCCTCCCTGGAGCGCGCGACCTCGGTGATGCCGTCACCCCACGCCAGCCGCTGCTCTTCCCAAGCCCGTTGTTGCTCCTCCCACGCCCGCAACTGCTCCTCGCGCACCAGCCTGTGGTTCATCTCAGCCGCTGCAGTTTCCGTGCTGCTCCCGCTGTGCGTCTCGGACGACGGCGTCTGCGTCTCCCAGGTATACCCCGATCTTCGGGTATCTTCGGTCGGGGACGATGGCAAGGGCGACAGCTGCGATGCATAGGCGGCCAGCTGCGCGGAGTACTGCGGCGGGGGCAGAGGGTAGCTGGATGGTGGCGGGCGGGGTGCACCACCAGGAGGTGGATCCTGATAGAGGGACGGAGGTGGTGAGTACGAAGGTCGGGTTATAGAGAGGTGATGCACGGAAGGCGGTGATGGCGTTGAGGTTGACGGCTGCGGGAATTCATGCGGTGGCAGAGGCGGAGGGGGCCGTGACAAGCGGCGCTCAAGCAGGGTGGGCGTATCCTTTGGTCGATGTCCGATGCTCGGAGGGGTAGCATTGTTCGCGATAGGCATAGATTGCACGAATGACCCCGACGAATTCGGCGAGTCTTGATACAACACAGCCTGCGCAGGCTCTGGGGTAGTTTGAGCCACCGGGAATGTGGGCGCAGCATCGCTCCCTTTCGGTGGCGTGGCCGAGTGCTGCGAACGTTCCGCAGACTGCGCCAATTGGCTGGGACGCCCATACGTGGCGCCCATCGCTCCAGGCGGGAGATTGTTCCGGTGTAAGTCGTCTGTCGGGACAGCGGCGTAACGCGGAATACTGCTTACGGGCTCAGGTGCGAAGCCCGGATGCGCCGACTGAGGCATCGAGTGGCCGACCTCGGCGTACGGGTCGAACTCGCGGTGTACATCGGGCTGAGGCATCAAAAGTTGTTGCTCGGGTCTGACTTGCGCTGAGTCCACGCGCGTGTGCGAGACGTTGCGTTCCCGGGTGAAGATGACGGGTTGGCGCTGGGCTTCACGGCGTCGTTCCCTGTTCAAAAGGAGGACATAACGAGCGACAACTATCGCAGCCTCTGTGAGCTCGGCGGTATCAGGAGATCGGACGCAGAAATAGATACAGGCGAGGCAACTCACCGACTTGTGTAAACCATGCGAGGCCTACGAACGTATAGATGACGCTTTGAGTATCACGCAATAGGCTGCCGCACTGCGTCTGCTGATCGACGCTGATGGTGTGTCGGCAAACCTTGAGTAACGGTATGCCAGAAAATGCAGGATCTGTGCCGACAACGATTTGGTACACCAGCCAAGGGAAGAAGCCCGATTGAAGGAGCAGTGCGGCGCAAGCGGCGTACATGTAGACGCGCAGGACATCAAAGCGCCGAGCAACTGTAGCGATCAACCTGATTGGGTGCCAGCGCTGTCAGCATGTAGTGAACCTCTGGGGGTTAAAACGCGTTTACCCAAGGAAGCAGACGATGAACGTCGCGCAGGATACCACACCGCTGCTAATCAGTGCAGCTTTCGCAAATGGAATGAAGCCCCGGGCGTCTATATAGAGGTCAGCCATATACCCCCGCACGCGATCGGTGGAGTACGCACTGGCGACCTCGATCCACAGCATGCTCGTGAGCACCCCGCTGAAGAACATGCCCAGGAAGGTGGTCCCAAGGACGCCAGGCCTGGCCGGTATGCAGCATAGCAGGCCGCCAGCCTGTCTCTCTGGCTCAGGAAAGGTCGAGGGGCCGGACATGATGCGTGAGTGCGGCGCGTGTTGGCCGTGCTGAGAACCCGCCGAGGCAGTGACGCAGAGATTAGCTGATAGTTTCGTCGCGTTCGAGGAGGAGGGCCCGGGCACGGGTCCCCTCCCGTTGTTGATGAGGGGAGGAGGCAAGGGACATCAGGCGGATTGGCGCCGGCAGCGCAGGCGGTGCTGTTTTCTGACGATTAAAACGGAGGCCAGGACGTGTTTAGGCGCGCGGTGCGCGTTCCGGGCTGCCGCGCGCTGCACGTGTTGCGCTTTCACACGCCACAAATTCCCTTATTCCTGTCACGGTGTCGAGGATTTCGCCAGACTTTGAAACTGAGGAGAGATAAAGAATAGTGAGGGCATAGATACATTGTACATGTCTAGGTTCTTTACGAAAGGAACGTCTATAGCGGGATCAGCGCCCATCGTAAGCTGACCGCGCGCCCTTTACTCATACGTCCGGAAACAACTCGACTCCTGCACGACTTCGCTGTCCATGAGCTTCCCCACCTCCTCGGTCTCAGCTTCCGGTTCATCAACTACTAGCACCTCACGGACAGCCTTGCCCTGGCGGTTCTTGTAGAATACGATAGCGCCCTCGTTCTCAATGAACTGGCACTGCGTGAACGAACGATAGAGGGCGTAGAACGAGGGCTGATGAGCCCGAGTAAGCACGAGAGAAGCCACGAGTATAGAGCCCAACGCACCGTGGAGTCGTAGTTATAATCATCCTTCAGCACGGACTTGATGGCTTTCGTAATCTCGGGCCCGTTAACTGTCAAGCGTCTGGTCAGCAGAGCGTTCGATCACTGCTCAATAAACTCACAGAACGGCGCTTGGATAAAGAAGTCTGGATAGTTATAGCTTCAGTGGCAAGGTGACAGGTCAGGCATGGCACGTACGATGAGCGACGTGGTCGTGGCTGATGTTGTGCAGGAAGAAACGTCCCATCTATGGTGCGTTAGTAGAAGGTAATGCTAAGATCGTCATGAAGACCCACCCAGCCTAAGAGCGGACGATCGACGGTAGCTGCAGCACCACGCAGGAAAGACCATTCCTCTTTGCGGTAGTGCGGGATAGTGGGATCTGCAGAAAAGCTTAAGTACGGGCAGGAGTTCTCGAGGGAGAATCGGCGCTTACCCGAGTGGTGTAGATAGGTGAACATGACTGCAAGGCGTGTTAGCAATCTTCAGTACGTCAGGTAATGAGCGAGCTCACCGATCCTATAGTAAACCAATCATGTGAGTGAACTGAGCAACGGGCTGAAGGCCAAGAGCTTACCAGTGGTTCGTCAGCTACATTCACACTGTTAGCACCTGTCCTTCGTCTGTATGGCACAAAGAGCTCACAATGTAAGGAATCATGTAGTACCACGCGACCCAGCTCCAGCCAAGACCATACAGCACGACGAGCATGGCACCGATGCCAAGATTCGAGTAGATGACGCCTTCACCTGCAGAAGGATCATATCAACGATTGCCTCAAATGATGAACACAGAAACGTACGCTGCTCGGGCCTGAAGAGCGGCGAGCTCGGGTCGAAATGGTTAGTCCCCGGCGGATACATCTTCGAACCCATCGTGTTCTTCCTGCAGAGGATCACCCTTAGCACACCCACACAATCTCGATGCAAAATGGCAAAGGTGATGCCCACGCTAAGTATATCCACCAGCCACTAGATAATGAGGGTGGGATCAGCATCGCCGCACGTAGAGCGCGCGCAGCAAACCCAAGACTCACCCGATCTGCATGACTAGCATACGCCCGAGCGTCATGAGGGGCGTCTCCTCGAAGACCTCCGCGTAATCGAACGCGGTGGCCTTGCTGGGTGGCGGGAGCGCGTAGTCTGAGCGGTCGTAGGGGACGTAATTTTCATCGCGCTCGATGGAGGACGTCGCTTTCTAGAGACAGGTCAGCGAGGGCGGCAACTACCGGGGGTGCGAACCGTACATGGTGCGCGTGGTGCGTCGCCCGCCAGGAGAAGTAAGGAGCCAAGAGGAACTGAGCGGACGTTAGCGCGCGCGATTAGCAGGACGTGGATAAGGAGATGATCCCGTACTGAATGGAGGACGAAGCCGACGGCGTTGTTGACCTTGCTGCTATTGAACAGGGTACCGTGCCCAGCGTCGTGACCTTACTCAGCTATCAATATCTCGTCGCATCATCACATGCGATAGAGCTCACCCAAGCAAAAGATACCGGCCCAAGTGAGGCCTTGGAACCACCAGTAGGATAGCCAGAGCGCGGTGGAGATGAAGTTCTTCATGAGTGGCGCGTGGATGTGGCCACCGAAGTCGCTGTCGGACCATGGCTTGATGTGCGAGGCGACGGAGAGGAGGAGCAACGACAGCGCGATATCACGCGAGACGTAGAGCGCGCCTTTCAACTGGTCGCCTGCATGACGAGCGCAGTAAGCATTTGCGCAACCTGGCTACGAGGGAAAGACTCACGTCGTAGGAGAGCTTTTGGCACGGCGTCATGGATCTCCTTCAGCGTGGCCTTTGGAGGGGCGAACGGCTTGCCCAGCCTGTAGAATACCAGGTCAGCGTCAGCGTGTCGAGGAACGAGCGCACGCAGCTTACCTTGCCTTGTACTCAGGCCCGTCTTCCCAAAGTGAGAGCGAGAACATGTCTATGGTGTGGGCGAGGAGGAGCGGGAGGTGCAGTAGGGATGAAGGCAGAAGGCCGCCTGTTGAAGATATCTCATCTTGCCTTGGCCCTTATATACCTCACCAAGGCGCGGCGCCAACCATGAAATTTTGTGCAGAGCCACGCTCCTCTGACGAAAGCTAAGCTACTTTGAGCGGTCACAGATGCACCGCGGACGTGAGGTACACGAGCGGAAGGTAAGAAGGGCGCACCAAGGAACGCGAGGTTGATTCGCAGGAACTCATCAAGCTTCCTGTGCACGCTATCACGCTTCTGGCGGCCCTTCACTGTATGCCCGGCGTCGATCTCGAACCAAACAAAGGAGGGCACGGCTGAAGGACCTCGCGCCGCAAAAGCGCCGCCGCCGTTCGTCATGATACGGGCAGAGGACTGAATCCGCCCGGGCCCACCCAAGTCGGAGCCGAAGGCACGGGACTACCGTTGGGCTGAGACGCAAGTCAGCGCCGCTCCCAGGAGGACAAACAAGACCGGCGTGCTGTATACGGTGACCAAGTCCAGGCCGTCCCCAACACTTGCATGTTCAAAGGCGTTCATTCCAAACGCCGCCGCCGCATCGACGCCGCGGTCCGCACAAACGAAGTCCTCGACCCGCGCCCCGCATCGCGCCAGAGTGCATCGCTAAATCAGCACCTCACATTAACACGGTACATACATACGTAGGAATCCTCGATTAGCAAGTAAACCGCCCACACGGCTATGGTACGCAGTCTAAGTGATACACAGCGCCTGTCCGACCGACGGAGATCCGCACGTCGTCCGCGGCCACGCCGTCCTTGCCCAGCAATGCACGCCGACAACGCGTACAGATCCCCCTCCCCGCAGCCCAGCCGCGCGCCTGCTCGCGCACCAGCACGGCGGTCGTCGCGTAGAGGTCTCGATCGACGAGATGCTTGGAGATGATAAGCATGTCCCCGTCCTCCCGATAGGACTCCAGCATGCCCGTGAGGATGGTCCGGAACTCGTTGTACTGCGCGCCCTTTGCAGACTGCGCCGTCGAGCTGACCAGCCGCTTGAATAAGCGGGGGAAGGACACCATTCGCGCGGAGCTCATGGAGACCAACGCAGTGAAAGTTTCCTGGACGAGGGCGCGCAAAGAAGCGAGTGTCTGCTGTTGAGCTTCTGAGACGGAGGGGTCGGCGTCCTTCGAGTCGGATAGGTAGCCGGACACGGCTTGCACGCTTGTTATTTGGCCGTTGAGAAGCTGGAACCACAGATCCTCCAGAGGCACGTCAACAGCGGAACCTTGCGACCGTCCTACGCAGATCTCGATGCCCGTGCGTACGAGATCTTGCATGGACTTCACCGCGCGCGACAGCTCCTCCTCCTTAGTGTCCGCAGCGTCAGAGCCAAAGCAGTCCAGTACACGCAAGGTGAGCTTCTTGTCGAA
>JAMQCK010000182.1:0-43339 GCA_024196135.1 Pleurotus ostreatus/Saccharomyces cerevisiae fusant | reverse complement strand
GCACTGACGACTTGCTCAGGTACGGGGGCTGCCTTTAGACACCATCATAGCTGCTGGGAAGTCTCTAGACACCTGCTGAGGTATTCAGGTGACCTCGAAGCAGCTGAACCGTCGTGCTTCAAAATTCGAGCCGACCATGGCCTTGCTTATGCCCATTTCGGGGTGTTCCTCACTAGATATCATTGCATATCGATGTCAGACAGCCAGCGATAGGCCTAGCGCACCCTTCCGAGCCGGTAGAAGCCCGAAAATACACCCTCAACTTTTCGTCTCCGGGCCCGAAAAAGTGAAAAATATTCGATTTTTTGGGCCATTTTTCTTTCTCAGCGTAAAACGCATTCTTTTCGTCGGTTTCACGCCTCAGAAAATGTCAAAAAAATCGAATCAAAATTCCTTCATAGAGATAGGCACGTGTCAGTGAGGTGGCGACTCGCACTGTACGCAGAAGTATTCATTTGGGACGCAGCCCTGTGGGGAGAGTCGCATCTGATGTGGCGAACATGAACTCCGAGGTTGTCGAGTTGTACGGGTCGTCGGCCTCCGCAACTCCCCATCCTGCGGGGAAGGACCGAATAAACAAACACAGAGTCGCGGCGGAACGAGTAAACACGCCACAACTTGAGCTTGAGCTTCGAGGGCGCGAGGGGAGAGAGGAAGACCTGAAAATGTGCCTTTTTGAAGCTACCCGTCATTGTGGCACGGTGCAAAGCATCTAAGGTGCAGGGTAGGGTACCAGTCGGCGGCCTCTGGTAAATGTCGAGCTCATTCAGCCGCAGGCCCTGACTTCCTGCACGGCAAACCGGTAGACGACTGTCTCGTTGCAGATAGATACTGCCAGCCGCCACCCTCGCTCAATGCCACAACCGCAGTACCGAGATCTCCGTGGCGGTGGATGATCGTCGTTGTCGTGGACAAGTCGAGGTTCAGTTGCCCACCGGTTTCCCACAAATCCCCACGTGCTCGGACCGAACATCACACTTCTCCTTCCACGTGCCAAATATCACTGATGCGCCATCAGTGGCTGTACGGACGCGCAAGCGCCCAAACCTGCTTTGTCAGGCAAGTATTATGCTTGACTCGTGCGTTGTCAGCGATGCATGGACCAGGACCTGCTCGAATGTTCCCCATCTGGACGCGCGTCCCCGCATACGCGTCCACCACATACGCGTACGGCTGACAAAGACCAGCGCCATGGACTATAAAACCAGGCGGGGGAGGGCGTCTTCACCTCATTCAGATCCTCAGACGCATCGGCCTCGACGCGCTTCGATCGCAGAATAACCACCGCTACAGCTAGTACACCGACCACAGCAAGTACAGCGACTATGTTCTCCTCGATGTATCAACCATCGCCATACTACCCGCTCCAGGCGGCCTACCACCCCATTCAGCCCCTCAGCCCGCGCGACAAGTACCTGGCGGCCGTGGCAGAGGCGGAAGCAGCGCGTGCTAGCTATCTCGCCGACGAGGCTGTGCGCCGCGAGGAGGAAGCCCTCCAGCAGCGGCTCGACGAGCTGCGCGCTCAGAGACGGCGCTTCTCCGCCCCCGCCCCCATCGACCCCCGCGATCGGCGCCTCTACGAACTTCGCCGCGAGGTGGAGGAAGAGGAGCGGCGACAGCGGGAGTTGGCGATCGCGGTCGAGGAGGAGCGTCGCGGGCAGGAGCGCATCCGCGTGCGTTGGGAGATAGAGGAGCAGGCCCGCAGGGAGGAGCGGCGGCGTCAGATCGTTGAAGGAGGTAGCAGGGTACGTCGCAGTTTGTTGCATCCTCATCAAGATGCTCATTGTCATTCGCAGTCCTTCGACTATCCTCGATTCCAGGCGAGACACCCGCATCGGAGCCCTTTCCACCCTCAGCCATATCCTCATCATCAGCACGTCGCACGCCAGAGCCAGCCCGCGGTAGTTGAATTCGCGATCGACAAGCCCTATAAGGCGCCTACTCCTGACGTCCGGTCCTCGATCGAGGTCGACATCCAGGAGCTCCTTGGCCAACTTTCTGGCTTTGGCAGTGTGAATGCGCAGGAACGCTCGCCGCAGACCTCAGCTTGTGCCCGCCCCTCTGCACTCGCGAAGGCCCGGGCTGAGGCTTGGAAGGCGGCTGCCGCTGCTCGCAGTGCGCCTGCTCCGTCCGCCAAGGCCTGCCCTTTCGCGAACACGGCTTGCTCTCCCTCGAGCAAGGCCTGCCTCAACACGAACAAGCCTTGCCACCCCGCCACCTCCAGCAAGGCTAGCGAGTCGGCTTCCAGCGCTGCCGGCCCTGCTGCCCCTCAGCTCGATCCCAATGTCATCGCTGATCTCGCCGGCCAGTTCCTCGGCACCAAGATCGACCCGGCGCAGGTGAAGAGCGCTATGGATATGTTCTCTGCGTTCCTGCCGCAGGCTTCGGCTGCTCAGGCGTCTGCTCAGTCTGCCCAGCCTGCCCAAGCGTCTGCTCCGGCTGCGGGGCCTGCTCAGTTTGGCGGTCTTGAAGGTCTTCTATCGACCTTGTTCGGTGGTGCTCAGGTATGTTGCTTTTTCCCCCTTGAATCGTACAAAGGTGCTGACTCAACTCCTCAGACCACCGCTCAACCCCAGGCGTCTTCGTCCTCTGCCCAGGCATCGTCCTCGAAGACCGCCGCCTCTGCCGGCTCCTCGTCGGCTCAGCCGTCTTCGTCTGCTGCCCCGTCCGCGCAGCCGTCTGCGTTCGCTGCCCCGTCTGCCCAGCCGTCTTCGTCCGCGGCCCCGTCTGCCCAGCCTTCCACGCCCTCCCCCTTTGACCCCCTCGCGCCCCTCCGCGCCCAGCTCGCGAGCCGGCTGAATGTCGAAGAGGAGGCCGAGATCCGCGACACGATGCACGCGATCATGCTCTCGCTGCAGGACCAGGAGGAGAAGTTCAAGGCCGAGTCGGCGGGCGCTGGCGCTGGTGCTGCTGGGTCCAGCGGATCCAGCTCCGGCAACAAGGTCGACACCTCCAGTAAGCCCGACATCACCGTCGACATCACTCAAGCCAAAGGCAAAGGTCGCGCCTCCCCCGAGCCCCCGCGCACGCCGACCTCGCAGGACATCGCCGCCTCGCTCGACACGGTGCGCAACATCGACGCCGCCTTTTCCGCGCTCGCGGGCGACTTTGCGTGGCCCTCTGGCTTGGACTTTACGCCTGTGAGCTCGAGGGAGGCATCCCCTGTTCGCGCCTTCGGCGACGCTGCTTCTCCCTCCGACACCACCTCGGCCGAAGATGATACCGCCTACGTCACTTCCTCCAGTTCTTCCCCCCTCTCCAAGCTCGCGTACACCGCGCGCAACCAGCCCGTTCGGTTCTACGAGCAGTCGCTGAGTGCGCTCCTGTCGCAGCTCGATGCAGTGGAGAGCTGGGGGTCGGAGGAGGTGAGGAGGGTGAGGAGGGAGGTGGTCGGACGCGTGGGGAGGGCATTGGAGGAGGTGGAAGGCGAAGTTGAGGGGAGGTGGGGGGTTTGGGTAAGGAGGGAGGCGAGGGCGGAGAGGGGGAGGGAGGAAGTGAAGGACAAGGCTGAGGGGATGGTCACGGTCGAGAACGATGCTGCCAAGATTGAGGCGGAGGCGAAGGAGGCGAAGGAGGCGAAGGAGGCGAAGGAGGCGGACGCTGAGAAGGCTGATGTCGAGGCATCGCCGGAGCCCGAGTCTCAGGCGCCCTCCGTCGCCGAGTCGGTCGTCACCATTCGTCCCGCCTCTCCCAACTCGGTCACTCGAGCCTCCGAGGAGCTCATCGAGACCGTCGATGCACCCGTACAGGCCGACAACGCGCCCATCGCCGACGTTACGCCTGCTACTTCCGCCATCGCCCCATCTGTGTCTGCCGACGCACCCGCTACCTCCGATGCCACGCCTTCCATCGCCGACACTGCAAGCTACGAAGTAGAGGGAACGGATGATGCAACTCAGGACGCCATATCTTCCGCCGACCTCGAGCACGCCGTTCCCCCATCCGATGCCCCGATTTCCGACGTCGATGTCCCCACTTCGCCTTCGTCGATGTCTTCACCCTCCGTCGACACTTTCTTACTCCCTGCGGAGCCCGAAGAGGCTCCTACGAAGAAGGTCGCGCATGCGGAGGGTACCGATAGTGACTGGTCGGAGGTGGAGGCTTAAATTTGAAGGAGTAGTTTGGAAGTCGGACTTAGACTGGACTGGATTTCTGGACTGTATCGTATCTTATCGTGTACTTAATCATGACTTTTTTCCCCTACTTCTTCGTGCGTGCGAGATGGGTCTCAACTACCAGGTCTATCTATTCAAGCCAATTACTGAGAGCCTTCAAGTCAGCAATCAGGAACGACCTAATTAAGCCCGCAACAAACAAGGATCAACAACTACAACGTCCTTCCCCCTCCATCGGGCTTCTTGTCTTCTCCCCCTTCTCCCCCATCTTCCCTGTCCATCTTTCCCATTCGCATCGTCTATTCTCTCTCTTCCCCCTCGTCTCCTCGACGGTCGCCCTCCTGTACTACTCAGAAGCTTCCGCCCCTCACCTTACGCGCGTTCTCTTCACCGGAGACGCTTAGACCAGCGCACCCCGCATTTCCCCCACCCATTACTATGGTCGCAATGGGCGAATCAGTCGACAAGTATCCCCCGACAAAGCTAGGAGAGTATGTTGTTCTCGAAGACATCGCGGAGGGAACGTTTGGACGGGTGAAGAGTGCGTTACTCGACATTCACGAAGTGCCGCTGACGAGCCCCCCTGCCCCCTCATAGTGGCTCGGCATGTCATTACGGGACACAAGGTCGCGATGAAGTACATTCCCAAGGAGGCCATCAACAAGGACAAGAACAAGACGCGCGTCCGCAAGGAGTTCGAGTACATGCGCGCCCTCCGACATCCTCACATCATCAAGCTGTGCGTCCTAGCCCTTCACTTTGCGCGCGACTTTCTGACGAATGACCCAGATACGAAGTCATCTCGACCCCCACGGACATCATCTTCGTCATGGAGTACGCAGGGGGCGAGCTTTTCAACTACCTCATCAACAACGGCCGATTACCCCTCGAGCAGGCCCGTCACTTCTTTCAGCAAATCATCTCCGGCATCGAATACTCCCACCGCCTCAAGATCGTCCATCGCGACCTGAAGCCTGAGAATATCTTGCTCGACGACGACCTGAATATCAAGATTGCCGACTTTGGTCTCTCCAACCAAATCTCAGACGGCGACTTCCTCAGCACGAGTTGCGGCAGCCCGAACTACGCTGCACCCGAGGTCATCATGGGTGCTGTGTACGCGGGGCCGGAGATTGATGTCTGGAGCGCAGGCGCTATCCTATATGTCATGCTGTGCGGTCGTCTGCCTTTCGAGGAGTCGGACATGACCACGCTCTTCAACAAGATATGTCGTGCGTGCTCAGACACACTTTCCTTCACTATGAGTATGCTAACCCCCAGCAGAGGGCAGCTACAGCATTCCCTCCTTCGTCCCTCCCGAAGCCCGCAATCTCATCACCCAAATGCTCACCGTCGATCCCGTCAAGCGCATATCCGTCCCCGACATCACCCAGCACCCCTTCTTCACCACGAACCTCCCGAAGTACCTCATCCCCTTACCGCCACCCCCAGGACCAGTACTCGGTACCCTCACGTCCCTTGTCACTCAGCCCAAGACACTCGACTTTGAGGTCATCGAGGGCTTGGGGAGGATAGAGGAGAACATTGTCGACGACTTGGCCTCGCGGATGATCGGTGTTGACAAGGATGATATTTGGGAAGCTTTGAGGCGAGACGACGGCATTCAGGGCAACGCAGTCAAGGTCGCGTATCTGCTTTTGCGAGACAAGGGTAGGATGGGCAAAGACAGTGAGTATACACTACAGTTACCCGCGATCTCTACTGATGTTCTTCAGTCGCGCAGTTTGAGGAGCCTCAACGAGATGCTCAGCTGGCCGTTATGGACGTACGTGGTATCTTTTTAGTTGCGCCCTATGTATACTCAACGCCTCATCAGCCCCGGAATCTCCTTTCCCCCGCCGTCCTCAGCCCGAATGGCGGCGACGAGTCTAACCCCTTCGAGTCCGAATTCGGCACCTACGACGACGAAGAAGAGGACGAAGACGACCAGGACGACCTTGAGTCCCTCATCTCCCCCGCCCCCGAACCGCACCCCGACGTCAACAACTTTGCCGTCCTCAACTCCTCCCTCCCCCAGCCCCAGTCCGCTGCCTCCGACCCACACTCTGCCTCCGAACCGCACCACCTCCAGTCGTACATGTCCGCGAAGCGCGCGGGCGCGGGCACGCGCGAGCGCGAGCGGCGGCACCGCACCAAGTGGCACTTCGGCATCCGCAGCCGGAGCCCGCCGATGGAGGTCATGCTCGAGATTTACCGCACGCTGAAGACGCTGGGGATGGAGTGGAAGGAGAAGAAGTCGCTGGGCGGGCTCGGGGGCGTCCCGCCGCGCAACTCCTCGGGCCGCGCGGAGCTCTCGCGCGCGCCGGAGCTGGACGGCGTGGACCTGAAGGCGGCGGCGCAGGTGTACTTTGTGGAGACGCGGGCGAGGGTGGGGGATGTGGTGGTGTTGATGAACTTGCAGCTGTACATGGTGGACTCGATCAACTACTTGGTCGACTTTCATCATAAGGGATCGTATCGGGCGAGCACGGCGGAGGGCGCGGGGAAGTTCGATATGGCGCCGGTGGGCGAGCACCACCATGGGGAGGTGCGGCCGTGCACGATGCTGGATCGGAAGGACAAGGACCAGGGGGCGAAGGAGGACGAGGTCGTGTCGCCGTTTGTTTTCATGGATGTGGCGTGTCGGTTGATTCTGGAGTTGGCGGGAGGCGGGGAGTAGAGGAAGGAGGAGGAGAGTGAGGATGGGATGATCTATACTGTATCGTGTGCGACGGATGCTCTGTATTGCTTGCTTTCACATTTGCTGTGTATATTAGCCCACTACATCGGTTGACTGTGCTTTCCCGGTCAATCGCTACCAAACAATACCATTTACGTCTGTAGCTTTCTCTAAGTCTGGCGGAAGCGTGATTTGTGAACGAGAGACTGAAAAGTGGAAAATTGAGACGGGTAAGGAGTGTCCAAAAGGCATAATTAGACTATGCAAGTGACTAATACGATAAGTAGAATATATATAGCGATTAGAGGCATTCTGGGAGGAATAGTTAGCGGCTGAGTTGCTTTCACCATGAAGGGAAAACGTACTGCGATGCACAATCCCCGGGCCCGACTCGTCGTACTCCTGCTTCGAGCACCACATGTTCTGGAAAGTCGACAGCGACGCCAGAATCGAGCCGCCGATCCACACGCTATACTTGCGCTCCGGCGGCGCGACGATCTTGACCTTCATGTTCGCGGGCGCCATATTCGAGAGCTCGCGCTGCATGCGA
Source organism: Pleurotus ostreatus/Saccharomyces cerevisiae fusant (assembly GCA_024196135.1). Taxonomy (NCBI): domain Eukaryota; kingdom Fungi; species Pleurotus ostreatus/Saccharomyces cerevisiae fusant. Next base: position 35,994 of record JAMQCK010000182.1, on the reverse strand, counting down.
TCGGAGATGCCGGGGAACATGGTCGTGCCGCCGGACATGACGATGTTGCCGTAGAGCTCGCGCCGGATGTCGAGGTCGCAGCGTTGGATGGAGGTATAGCTGGGGAATGGGTGAGTGGGGGGAGCAGGAGAGAGGGAGGGGATGGTGCGTACACGAGGTCGGCGATGCCGCCGGATTCCATGCCTGCGAACGCGGGCTGGAAGAGGACTTCTGGTGCGCGGAAGCTGGTGGCGGGTCAGTAGGTCTCCGATGACGGGGCTTGTGAGCCTTGTACGCACCGTTCATTGCCGATGGTGATGATCTGCCCGTCTGGCAGCTCGTAGTTCTTCTCCAGTGCTGACGATTGCGCCGCGGTAACGAGCTCCTGGTCAAAGTCGAGCGCGACGTAGCAGAGCCTCTCCTTGATATCGCGCACAACTTCCTTCTCCGCCGACGTCGTGAACGTGTAGCCACGCTCGGTCAAATGCAGCACCAATCGCTCCGTCAGATCCCTTCCCGCCAGATCCAATCGCTGAATCGCATGCGGCAGCGAGAAACCCTCATAAATCGGCACCGTATGCGTCACGCCGTCGCCCGAGTCGAGCACGATACCCGTCGTCCGCCCGGACGCGTACAGCGAGAGCACGGCCTGGATGGAGACGTGGAACGCGGGCACGTTGAACGTCTCAAACATGATCTGCGTCATCTTCTCCCGGTTCGTCTTCGGGTTGAGCGGCGCCTCGGTGAGGAGGACGGGGTGCTCCTCGGGCGCGACGCGCAGCTCGTTGTAGTAGGTGTGGTGCCAAATCTTCTCCATGTCGTCCCAGTTGGTGACCGTGCCGTGCTCGATGGGGTACTTGAGTGTGAGCACGCCGCGCTTGGCTTGCGCCTCGTCGCTGAGGACGATGAGTATAGACGATGAGGAGAACTAGAAAATCCTCAGCTTACCCAACGTATGAGTCCTTGTTGGACAAGCCGACCATAACACCATGGTGTCGAGGTCGACCAACGATAGAGCTGCAGCGGGATCAGCGAGCGGCTTCGGGCGGCGCGCTTAGACACGTACGGGAACACAGCACGAGGGGCGTCGTCGCCTGCGATTGTGAGCTGATGTGAAGCCCCTGTTCAGGCTGGCACTCACCAGCAACTGTAGAGCTTATTAGTTTATTGATCAGAGGAGCTTGAATAGGAGGTACTCACATCCTGCTTTGCACATGCCGGAGCCATTGTCGATGACCTGCGCCCCGTTTAGCTGCCTTCTCGTTTAAGGAGGCCTCCAGAATACATACCACTGCCTGAATCTCGTCGTCCATTGTCGATAGAAGGTAGTAGAGGGGTTAATGTGTAGACGGAGGGTGGTTGTAACGAGTGAACCCCCGGACCCACGGCCGACTTTTATATGCATTCCCGCGACGCCGAGATCGTAGTGGGGCACTGCGGGGGGTGCTGCGAACATCGCGATCTGAGTAGGAACATTGCGCTCGGAGCAGGCGCAGAAACGGGTCTCGGTTGGCGCAGTGGCGAGCAGGCATAGTGAAGGCAAGCGCAGAGATGTCATTCGGTTAACCCTCGTACCGAGCGTCAAATCATGATGACAGGGGCTGCGCGTGACTCACACGTTGTTCGACTCGCGTGGGCGCAGCCGTCCGTGGCATGCGTTCTGGCAGGAGAGTGTGCGCTGTGCACGTTTCATGGTCTGGACGTGGATATCTGTCTGTCTGCGCGGACTGCGCGTGATTGATATTGTCCGAAGTGCGCTTGCGTGGCCGGAGTCGAAATCACTTGCGCTTTCGTCGCCTCCGGGTCTTACCCTCTGCGACAAGCTGGGCAGTCCATACACCACATACAGAGTCCATTATAGCTCGTTTGAAATCTACATAAGATAGAATAATATTGAGCAAGGCCGATACAAGGAAATCCGCTCAAAACATCATCAGTCTCCTCAACGAATATCATCGCCTCCCTTCGAGCCCTCGGGCGTTTTCACCGTCACATCATCTAATACAACATCCTGAACAACATCCCCGTCATCGAGCAGAGTACGAGATCCACACGGCATATCTCGAATATCAGTCTGCATCGCAGCAAGTTCGTGAGCATCCATGTGGCCGGCGGCCGTGCGAGTGTCGACGGTCTGTCCGAAGGTACGCGTCGTGTCCCCTAGACCGGGAGTGAAGCGGAGAGTCTCCTTCGGCTCGCTGACGCTAAGGTAAGTCTCGGCAGTCGAGCGCTTCGTTGCGACGAGCAAGACGATGAAGGTGGGATAGATGCCCTTCCATGGAAAAGATCAGCGGGAAGGCTACGGTCAGAAAGCCTCTGTAGAGACGTACCGCGATGGTGTGGTAAGCGGGCTGAATCACGCCGTATATGTTGATTTTGCCCTTGACTGGCTCTTGGAGACCAGTGACGAGGAAGAGTACCTGATACTGCTGCCTCAGTAAACTACAGCGATGACAGACGTCCCCGACTCACCCAGAGCGCGCAGTACAGGAAACTAGTCTCGACGAGTGCAAGAAGGGTGCCTTCTACCCTATTTAGGCGAGATTGGACGCCGAGGCTGGACTTGATGTTGCGGCGGTAAGTCCTGAGCAAGCGAAGACATCGGCCATTAGCAAGGTGACATGAGCTGAGATAGAGGAGTAGGGTCACCAGAGACGTATTCCCATGAGTACCGTTGCCACAAAGTTCGTGGCAAGCAGCGGAACAGTAATGGTCAAAGTGCGCATCAAGGCCGACTTTCCTTTATCGCCCTGCAGTGTCCACTGCGCTTGCCACACACTGTTAATTATTGTACCAGCTGCCAGTGGAATCTCAATATGCCGTCTTCGTGGGTTAGACGCGGACGAAGGTACGCACCGACGCTCCCGCAAATGCAGAGCACAAGCAAGAACCGCGCCGTCCGACTGTCCGGCCAGACCACCCAAGCCCGCCACACGACGATCAAATCACCGACTAGGTACTGGCGGATCTCGTGAGTGGCCAAGGGACGGTTGTACTAGTAGAGCTGCTCCGACTTACGTTGAATCGATGGCTGACGTTCATGACGATGTTCATGCGGTGGAAGAGGGGGATGAGACGGGATGCGTTACTGGCGTTGGTCGTGAACTGGATGACGAAGACCACTGTTTGGTCGACGACACCGATTAGGGAGGAAATGAACAGTGCCACAATGGCTACGGTCAGCCATCGAAATCGCGACTTCGAATAGCTATGTAGCGACCGTGAGTTGACTGATCAGTGTGAGAAAGTCAAAGCTGCTTGCCTCAGCATAGAAACCGCAGCGATGAATAGAGCGGCTTGAACACCTGGATCGAGCGAGATCAGAACGCGGTAAGAGATGATCTGCGTGCATCAAACTCACCAAAGAAGCAGAAGTTGACCGCCGTCTGTATAGCGATCGTCTGCTCGTTGATGACTGCCTGCTTGTTCAGAGGCGCCATAATGGGCTCGTTAACGTCGGAAGCCCTACAGTTGCTGTCGGGAGCGCTATGATGGGCGTCGAAAGCACCGGGCGCCTACCGCCCGTGCGACTGTTATACACGCCTCAGACGCACACTACCACCGCCACACCGCGGTTGGCGCGCCAAGCCCCACGTAGAGGAGAGAAAAATCAGCGAGCAGAAACAGTCTTACCTTCTCATCGGCCGATATCTATGGCTGTGACAGCGCCGCGTATCAGGTGCACTCCCCCGAGGTCCATTGGCCGTTGAGCGCGGATTGCAGTGGGGATATGATCATTCGTGGATCATGGCAGTAATTGCTCAGTCTTCCCGCTATAGTCATGGGAGGAGGTCCCTGAGGAAGTTCAGCCCTTCGACTTCAAGGAGATTCAGGCGAGGATCTGTGTAGGTAAAGTGATGGGCGTTTGTTTAAAGCGGGTCGGCAAATGCCGAGCCATCATCTGTGATACCGTCACTTGACATCGACGACCGTGACTTGAACGCATGCAGAACTCTGACCCTCGACGGTCGCTAGTTCATCCTGCCCAGCGAAAAATAAGGCACTCAACCCCCTCGTACTTCACATAATATGAGCCTGCTCGCAATCTCGCATGATCCCCCCTCAGAGGTTGTAGTTGGAGATGCCTCGAAGGCTCCTCAGAGGAGCCCACGTTACTACTTCCAGGACGGAGATCTGGCCATAAAGGTAATTGTCATGCCCTCAACCCTTACGCTACGCTATGCTGAACGTAAGATACGTCTCACAAGGTCGAAATGACGCTATACCGGATTCACTCCTTTCATCTGCAAATGTCGACCACTCGCCTCGACACGCTCCTTGCCGCTTGGAGGAGCACTCCTGCCAGAGCAGCAGAAAACGGAGATCCAGATGCAAAGCCCTTGTACCTACCGGATGTTAAGTCCGAAGGCTTCGATGATTTGCTCTGGTTCTTCTACGAGTCTGGATACAGCTGGTAGGTGCCTGCTTGGCCAAGTATCTGTATTTTCGAACGCTGAAAATCACCAGGAGCGACGAGGCGGACACGTCCATGAACGAGATATGGGACGGCGTTCTGCTACTCGCCGAGAAGTTCGAAATGGAGCAAGTCGCCAAGGTCGCCTGCCACGCTCTATCCCGCGCCCGCGCCCTCAACGACATCCTGAAGATATCCCTCTACGTCAGACACAATATGCCAGACGACTGGGTTATGGAGGCTATCAGGCATACTATCTGCCGCAAGGAGCCCTTGACCTTGTCGGAGGCGCGCCTGGTGAAAGGCGACATGGCTGCGCTGCTCGCCCGGTCGCGCGAAGAATGTCTCATGGGGTCCCTCGATCCCGCTCCGTGCTCTCAGCCGACCTGCTCTATCTGTTCGATAGTAACCCCGGGAGCGAAGGCCATCTGCCACAAGGGCATCCATATCTGCCGTAACACGGGCAATTTTATGCCGCACGCAATGCCGTGCACCTCGACGCCGACCCCGAGGGATATTGCGGCGAGATGCGCGAAGCGATTGATAGCTACGTTCAAGGGTGTGTAGGATTCAGCTCCACTCGTGCGGCTTGTCCTGAGGCTCATCTACAGTGGAGAGCCCCAAGAAAATGGGTAATGCGATACTCGAATCGCGAAGCAGGCTCTGGGGCTGTCAGAGCGGCGATATATTCTTGCAGGTCAGTTTATCGGTATTTGCCCTCGATGATCTGGCGCTCATGGTGCTACTCAAGGTCGAAGGTCGTCTCTTCCGCATGCACTCCTATCATCTCAAGCGAGCGTCTCTCGTCTTCTCGGACATGTTCAAGCTACCTACAACGCCTGCAAACTCGGAAGAGGGCGCGACCGAGAACGACCCCGTCGTCCTCGACGTCAAAGCCGAAGACTTTGAGAACCTGCTCTGGTTTTTCTACGACTCGCCATACGAATGGTACGTCCATTCCCTCATCGCCCTCTCCCTCCACTTCCTCCCCACTCACTTGCCCCCTCTCTCAGGTCCCCCGACCCCGATCCCGCCACCCTCCCCAAATGGGAATCCGTCCTCAAGCTTGCCGACATCTTCGACATGCGCGACGCCAGCGTCGTCGCCCTCCACGCCCTCGACCGCGCCGGCACGCTCTGCGACGTGCGCAAAATCGCCCTCAGCGTCAAGCTGGGCCTCGGCCGAAACTGGGCATGGGCGTCGATCAAGCGGCTCTGCACGCGCGAGGAGGCGGTCACGATCGAGGAGGCGTGCGATATGGGGCCCGCGATGACGGCGTCGATCGCGCTGGCGAGGGAGACGTTGTTGAAGAAGGTGCGCACGGTGTCTTTTTTGTGGATCGCGGTGCTGAAAGAGGTGGATAGGGCAAGAAGGGCAAGGTCGAAGAGACTCTGCGAAGTTGCATACCGGATATAGGCGTGGACAAGTGATGCAGATTCATGACCAACCTACGATGCGATTCCTCGCTTCACGCACACAAACATCCGACTCGACCAAATCTATATTAAAGGCCGTACCCCATCTAAACCGTGTATACAGTACGTATAATCCCTCTATTAAGGATCACGATCCCAATTATCCAGCGCCATAACGCCGCGACCATCTCCATCTAATTAGTAGACGAATCTGCGTAATCGTAAGCAACCTGCGCGCAAGACAGCCAGCCACAAACATACCTCACAAAACCATCGCCATCGCCGTGTAGATCGCCGCATCGGCGGACGTCTTCATGATGGAGTCGGCCTCCCCGTCCCACAGCCACTCCATCATCCACCTAAACATCGTCTGGCGGAAACCGCCGGACGGCGCAGGTTCAGACTCCTCCGCGTGAGTCCTCGTGGACCCAGATAGACGCAGAGTCCGCAGACGAGGGGTTATCTCCGCGCGCACGATGTCAAGAGCGTTGCGTCCGGGAAGGTCGGCCTCGAGATCACCTATATCCCTCTGCGGGTAGAAGTCGTTGACTTTGGCGACGACAGTGTCACGTAGCGAGTGAAGGTGCCAGGCAAGTCGTTCGCGAGCAGTAGACTTGTTAAAGCGCTGCTTGAAACGCTGAACCAGCTGGCGGCGCAGGCTCGCGACAGATACGGCGTTATTAGGGGGAGCGACGTCTGCCTTGGCGACAAGCGAGAGGGGCCGTAGACCGCCGGAAAACCGAGGTCGGGCGCTTGCGGCATCTAAGACGGAGCGCTGAGTTGGTGGCCTCTTCATCGCCAGGTCCAGGACGCGACTATCCTGATCGTTCGAGCTCGGCTGAGAGTAGCGATTGAACTCGAGCGTCTGCGAGTTTTTGTATCCGATGCTACGACGAGCCTGCTGCCGGAAAGAGGGCGGAGCGCATATCGTCGTAGGGCGGGGCTTTCGACCTGAGCGCGTGACAGCCTGAGAAGCGGAGGGAGTCCAGGTGGGCTTCGGCGAGACGGCTTCGAACTCGGAGCAGGTGGTCGCCGGCGAAGAAATGTCCGAGAACTCGGAGCAAGAGAGCGCAGGCGAGTCTTCCACGTTAGACAGAAAGCTTGAGGCCAGGGAGAGCCGGCGAGATTCATGGCGATCCGGCACGACGCGCTCGACGCCGTCGATCGAGACGATGTGGATGCCGTGAGACAGCTGTTTGCCTACGAGGCCGTGGTCTTCACGAAGGGCGGAGGCCTTGGAAAGCAGAACATCGGAGGTGTGCTGGAGGTACGTCAAGTTGCCGATGATCTACGAGTCTGAGCATCAGTACGGCGAAGAGATCGACAATGCGTCTAACTGACCATGCTTGAGCGACAGATGTCATTAGGCGAGTAGATGGCCATTATAGTGTAAAGAGCGTATTAAAAAGAGTGTGAGGGGATAGAAATGTGCAAAGGCGGGATAGTCTGTCTTGAGGCAAGCGATGTGGTGGCGGGAAGCAAGGAGCTGTATCGGTGGGTGCCAAACAATCATCTTCGCGGTATGTCACACTCACGAGGGCGTGACATGGGCGTCAGTGCCGCTCCCCGACGTAGTCTTGAACGTCATCATCACCGTCATGGCCCTCCAACGTCCTGAATATAAAGGGCATGCCCATGAGCAACGACCCTTCATTCTCCTCTCCCCACTTTTGGCGACTTAGCCTATTTCAACGTCCATCATCATGTTCCAGTTCACTGCTACTGCTTCTCGCACTGTCGCGCGCTCTGCGCGCACCTTGCACACGACTCCCGTCGCCCGCAAGACCGTGTCGGAGACGGTCAAGGAGACGGCTGACACTGTACGTCTTTGGTCCGTCCCCGCTGCTCAGTAGCTTACCTGGCACATCCAGTTGAACAAGAAGGTCGGCCAGACCCTCGCGAAGGGCATTGAGAAGGGCGAGAAGGCCTCGCAAACAACCAAGGAAACCATCAGTACGTCTTGCATATACTATTGCTTGCAATCGGAGTGCTGAATGTCCTTCTAGACTCCACCGCAGCCTCCACTAAGCAGAAGGCAGAAGAGACCAGTGAGCAGGCTAGCCACAAGGCAAACCAGGTGAGCAACTTGCTTGTCTGTCATGGCGTTTATCGTTGCTCACGAAGTCATGTAGGCCGCCGCAGGCGCCCGCGAAGCAAAGGAGGACTTCAAGAAGAACGTCAAGGAGTAAACGGCAGGCGCTATGAAGGAGTATCTACATCATCATCCAATGTATTTATAGGCCCTTTGCAACACTGACTTGCTCCTCATGCACCTTTGTCTGTATCCCTTCATCATCTTGCACGACCCATAATCGTGCAAGAAGACTAGCGAATAAGCATCGCAAGAGAGTGTCGAAGTTGGATAGAGTTGAACGCGAATGACGTCGCGTGACGTCACGCGTCATCGTCTATTGTCTAGTTTAGGAAGCCCTTGTACTTCTTGATCCCAACCGTCATCATGTACTCACGCCCCAACACTGGTCGCCCGACGACGGGCGCGTCGTACGCGCCAAACTCGAGGTCGCGCCCCGCAACGAGTCGCCCATATACTGGTTCCAATCGGCCGTGGACCGGGCAAAGCACCAGCGGACGCCCGCAGACGGGGACAGGTAGGCCATGGACAGGGCAGACGCGCCCAGGAACGGGGCGTCCAGGGACAGCGGCGTCGAACTACGTGAGGCACGAAGCTAGCTACATTGTTGCCGTTCTGGAGGGACGCGGCGTCGCTCGCGAGGTCGGGATGGCCGCTCTGGAGAAGGATACCGGCCAGGTCGTGCTCGTGCAGGTGAGTGTATGCGGTGGGCCGGGGTATAAGCGCCATACGGGTGGGTATATGCGTGCTGAGAACCGATTGTAGATCTCCGACTGTCCGACATACGTGAAGACGCTGCACCAGATGCACCTGCATCGGCCGGCCCTGGTCCTTGTCCCGGACACGTTCGTCGCTTCGGCGGATGGACAAACTACGTCGGGCGGCAAGAGGGTGAACTCAACTTCTGTGTTGGTAGAAGCCATCGAGGACGAGTTCCCTGGTGTACCCGTAGAAGCGGTTGGCAGGAAGTACTGGAACGAGACCAGTGGTACGTGCAGCGCGCCCGACTTCACAGCACATACTGATCGGCTGAAGGACTCGACTTTATTCAGCAGCTTTGTGTCGAAGACGATGAGCGTGCCGGTACCCTCCTCGCGGTCGTGAACAAGTGCGTGACTTACGAACTGCATATATGCGCCTTCTAATCTAACTTCGCACAGATACTACACCCTCTCAGCCGCGAGCGCTCTCTTCAAGCATGCAGAGCTCAAACTCAACATTCGCTTCTCTTCCGGCTCCCTTCGCATCCGCTACGCACCGGTCGAGGGCACGATGATGATCGACCCGGAGACCGCCCGCAACCTCGAGCTGGTCGGCAATATGACGCATAAGAAGTCCACGCATACACTGTTTGGGTACGCGGACGTTCCTTTACAAACCATCGCGTTGGCTCTGAGTATCATCGCAGGACCTTGAACCACACGTTCACCGCGATGGGAGCGCGACTGCTGAGAACGAACATACTCTCACCGATCACGGTCCTGCCATCCATCGACGCGCGTCTGGACGTGGTCGAAGGTATGTCCCAGTGAGAAAGCCCCGCGGGCATGTGAATAATGCCAGTCAGAGTTCGTCAAGACGGAGGACCGCTTCAACGAGGTCAAGGACGCGCTGCGAGTCCTGAACAAGATGGACTTCGACAAGCTGATCGCATCCGTACGTGTTGTCCTCCGCTCCCTGGTCATAGCTCACGACGTGTATATCAGCTCGCAGCCTCGGAAGCACGCCCGACCAACAACGCGAAGCCTGCATCGACGAGAGTCACGCAGATGCTGAGCCTGAGAAACGCAGTCAAGACCCTTCCCCTTCTTTACAAGGCGCTGGAGGGTAGTCAGTCGCAGCTCCTGAAGATTATTCGCGACGTGAGTTATGTTCAGCACAAGTCTGTATAGTTCCAGCTCATGCCGGCCCTCAGATGCTCGGCGACGAACGGCTGACGAAAATTCAAGAGCTTGTCGACGAACGTCTGAACGAGGATAGCACCCCGTCCAAGGTACTCCATCCATCCACTCTTCTCTCAACACTGACACCTTCTCCAGGGCGGCATCGCCGCCGTAAACGCCCGCGTCTACGCCGTGAAAGCCAACTGCAACCGCCTCCTCGACGTCGCGCGCGAGACCTACCGCGAGAACATTGGGGACATCTTTCACCTTAACCGCACGCTGAGCGACGCGCACACGCTGCCGCTCGCGCTTGTGTACCAGGAGAGCACGGGGTTCGTGTTCACGATGAAGAAAGATGATCTGGAGGGGGAGTTGCCTAGGGGGTTCTTGAATGTGGGGCTGAAGAAAGGGAAGTGGGTGTTCACGAGTATGGAGTTGGTGAGTGGGGAGAGGTGGTGGTTGGGGTATGAGAAATGCTGACGAGCTCTGCAGAAGAAGATGAATGCAAGGATGAAGGACGCGCTGGATGAGACGCTGCTGTTGAGTGACAAGTGAGTCGTTTTCTCAAATCATAGCGCTTAGCCGACTTGCTTTAGGATCATCCAGGACATGGTCGCGGAGATCATCGTCGACGTTGGCGCGCTTTACAAGGCGTCGGAAGCGGTATGCATATCGTAAGATCACCCTTTCTTGAGTCGACTGATTCGTCTTAGGTTGCCTTGCTGGACATGCTTTGGTCGTTCGCACATGCGTCTATCAGTAAGGTTTTCTCACGTTCCTTACGGCGCTTCAACGCTGACACCCCTTTCAGTCCGCAGCTACAGTATGCCTGCACTTGTGGGGCTTGTGGACTCACTGCTCATGCGCATACAGTACGACCTGAATTCACCGGCACACTCGCTATCAAGTCCGGCAAGCATCCGATCTTGGAAACGATACAATCGGCGGGCTCAGTCGTGCCCAACGACGTGTACTGCGACGACTCGTCCTGCTTTCAGATTGTGCAGGGACCAAAGTGCGATGAGCATCGCTTTTACGTCGACTGCGCGAGCTGACGAGTGTATACAGCATGTCTGGGAAAAGTACCTACCTACGGCAAATTGCGCTCCTCTTGATTGTGGCGATGACGGGCTGCTTCGTGCCAGCGGAGTATGCAAGCTTTCGGTGAGCGCTGCAGTCGCTGATCTTCTTTTGACTTACTGACGGCTTATAAGCATTCACGATGCGTTATTGACCCGATTGTCGAACGACGATGACATCGAGCGCAGTCTGAGCACGTTTGCGAGTGAGATGGCTACTTCGGCGATGATACTTGGTAAGTCGGTATACGCCTGTCTGTCGAGCTTCTACCAATGAAATGACCAGGCCTTGCGACTCCGAAAAGCCTCATTCATTTGGACGAGCTCGGCAGAGGGACCTCGCCGAGGGAAGGCGTCGGTATTTCGCATGCAATTGCGGAGGCGCTCGTACGCCTGAAGGTATGCTCGTGTTGCCCATTGTGTTGTATTCTGTGAAGACGACGTCTGACGCACAATACTCGTAGGCCTTCGTCTTCTTCGCCACGTAGTGTTTTCCCTTCTACCGTAGCGTCTATGACCCTGACGCAACGAGGACAGGCACTTCGGCGAGCTTACAACGACGCTTTCGAGGCAGCCGTCGGTCGTCAAGTGCTTGACATAGCTCATGATGCGTTATGTCTGCTGAACATCCCTCTTATAGTCTTCATCTATCTGTCCAACGGAGCCGACGAACCACCACAAACTTCGGTGTAACTTTCCAGTATCGGTGCGCTCAGCTACTCGTTCTTGATATCCGTGGCTAAGTAGTCTTCAGTATCGTCGACGGAGGTCCAGAAGACGATAGCCACTACGGTTTGTCCCAAACCTTTGAGTTCTTCACTCCTCCGAGCACACTTCGCGTCCAGGTCTCGAACTCGCCAGGCTAGCTGATCTACCGGAGGACGTCCTCACCGAAGCGAAGCGCGTCGCCAGTCAACTCGCCGCTCTGCACGCCCGCCACGAAGAGTCTAGCGAAAGCAACAAGATCGCCGTTCGGCGGAAGGCTCTCCTGCGGGTACTTTGACCCTTTCTCTGCGCTCGTTTTGGCTCAGTCTCACTGCTTGCCTCTCTTTTGCGCTCTCCCATGCTTACGAACTGGCTCGACTCACCCGCTTTCTGGTCGACTCCCCTGGCTCTCCGGCTTCTGCTTTGCACGCTTCTTCACTCTCGCTCTCGTTCCCTGCCTTCGACCTTCGCCCTACTCGCAGCTCCGCACGCAACTGATACAAGCTTACGAACACTCCGCCTTACCTGATCAAGAACTGCTCGAATACGTCGCTCGCTTCCAGCGGGATATCGCCAAAGCTTTCGTGACCGTACAATAATTGATGAGGGCTAGGAACGAGCTGTAGGACTTTCTGTCGTGCGCCATTGATGAGGGCTAGACAGCACCAGACTGATGTCTAGGTTTAGGACAGCGGCGAACGACACCGAAGCTGGGCCGCGCGCGAGATCATCATTTCGGCTCCAGATAAACTAGTATATATTCCCCGCTTCCCCCTTCCTTCGGAAGACGGTCGCGTAAGAACGCGAGAGCAGGTGCGGATGCCTGTCGTCCATATCTACTATGTCTCCAGAACGAACAGGCTGACTGGGGCGATGCAACTCACCGGCGAACTTGACCCTGGCGGGCGATCGTCATTCCCGTCGATACTGTCCCCGCATTCGACTCGCATGCCACCAGGCCCAGCGCCAGCGGAGTGCTATGCACATCATGCAATCCTCGATGACAACCTGGGGAGCCGGTAGCGACCCAGGGAGACTGCCGCGATTGAACCCGTTATTGAGTGCAAGGGCATCGTCAAACCTACCCCGGCACAGTGCGCCGCACGCGCTTTCCAGTGTTGCCATTTCCCGCGTCGATTCGCGCGTTTCGTTTTCTGTGCTTGCTTTCGGCTTCGAGCGGTCCGCCGGGTGGTCTTCTGCAATACACCCCCGAATCCTTCTCCGCGGTAGCGGCGCGTTGGCCGAGTATGCGGACGAGTAGTGCGTAAGCGCTTGGCGATCCGGATTCCTGCTTGTTCTCAGACTCGGAGGCGGATCGCTTGCGCGGTCGGAGTGGCGTAGAAGGGCACCGCGCCAAAGTGGTGAGAACAGGCGCCGTCGTTTGCAAACGCCGGGAATGTCCCAATTTGGAAGTAGAATGGTTGAACTTTCGGCGGCAAGGTCCTAGCCAGGTTCAGGCAATGCTGGCAGCATCCGGTAAGATACATGTCTCCAAGGTAAGGAGCTCAATAACGCGAATACTGTACCGTCAGCGGTCCGCATCAATGGGTCTACTGAAGGCCTGCTTCCAAAGGCTTCACTGATGCGCATGTATAACTCGCCCATAATACACTCAACGAAATAGCCATGGACAAGGAGTCTCAAGACAGGCAGGCAGACGTGCCCTTCAAAATGCGGGCACTCTCCAACATGCAGGACAACTCGGCAGATTGTCTATTACAGCACGCATAGCTGAAGTATGACCATGGTCCACTCTAATGCGAACGCTCTTCTAAATTATACGATAAGAAACATAATCGTGGAGGATGCACGAGCACAGTAGTGTCGTGCAAAGGGAGCGTGGTGGCTAGCGCCGCCACAGATGATTTGTGTTTATACTGCTGCTTTCCACCCAACCGAGGATACCCATGCTAGTGGCACAAGACGGACAAGATCATGCGACAAGAAACGACCGTGCCAGCTCACGACACTCATGCCAACGCACGCGGCGTGAACTTGATCTTGCACTCGTCCGCAGGGAACAAGGTCGCGATCATTCTGCCACAGCCCGTCAGCACACGCACCCCACCCACGGAAAGGCTACCACTCACTTGACTTTGAAGCTATCCTCCGTGATGTCGTGCTCCCAGTCCGCCAACATCACCGCGTTCGCGAGCACGAGCGCGATGTTCATGAGCGCGTACTCCTGCCCGATGCAGCGGTGCGCGCCGTTGCCAAACCCGATCCAGTTCTTCGGGTTCTTGTTCGCGCTGCCCTCGGGGTCGAGCCAGCGCTCGGGCTTGAACGCCTCGGGCTCGGGGTATACGTCGGGGTCGTGCAGCGAGTTGTAGAAGGTGGGGATGAGGAGCGTGCCGGTTGGGACGGTGTAGTCCTCGCGAATCTGGAACGGCTTGACGGTCTTGTAGGGAATCTGGCGGGCGAGTTAGCGAGCTGTGAAAGAGGGGATAGCGTGCGCCTACCATCGTCACGGGCGGCTTGACGCGCATGCTCTCCTTGACCGCGGCTTGCAAGTACGGGAGCTGGTCGAGGAGGTCGAGGGTGAGGACGGCGTGCGGGTCGCGGCCAACGACACGGTCCAGCTCCTCGCGGATCTTCGCAAACACGTCCGGGTGGTCGACGAGGTGCTGGAAGCCGTACGTGAGCCCGCTGCTCATCGCATCCTGCGACGCGAAGAGGAAGGAGAAGACGACGAGCGCCATCTCGCGGTCGCTGAAGTCCTTGCGGCCCTTGTACGTCGGGTCATTCAGCACCTGGCACCACTCGTCGAGCAGGCAGCCCGCGGTCTTGCCCGCGGCCATGGCGATCTTCGACTCGTGCGCGGCGTGCTCGAGCCACTTGAACGCGACCTTGCGCGCCTGGATCGCGCGGTAGATCTTCGTGCCGGGGATGGGGAGGGGGAAGTTGACGAGCTCGAGCGCGACGGTGATGTCCCAGTACTTCTGCGAAATCTCCGCGATGGCGTCGTCGGGGACGTACATGCCGCAGAAGACGCGGATGGAGGTGACCATGTTCATAAAGCGGGCGTCCATCATGATGGGGAACGATTTGCCGGTCGTCTGGCACTTCTTAACCCAGTCCTGGAGGTGCTCCTTGGCAATACGGTCCTGAATGTCGACGTATGAGCTATAGAAAATCAGTCACGTGGTTGCATTGAGTGAATATTATCCTACCCGAGGGCCTTCCGGGTGAAGAGTGCGTTCAAACCGCGACGGTACTCGACGTGAGCCTTGCCATTCAAGAACACCCTAGGCGATGGTCAGCAGATGGTATAAGCGAGTAGAGAGTACACACACCAGTTCTCGGGGCAGAGAACGTGCTTCGCAGAGTTGACAACCGCCGGCTCTGCACATGGCGTGTTGAGGATCTTCCGCGAATAGTCGTTTGAGGCCGCCATCACGATGAAACTGACAAGACGCTGTCAGACCAAGACGCATATGGATGGCGAGGACATACATGTTGAACACGCTAACGACGCTGAGATCGCCCATTGCCCATTGCTTCATGTAGTTCTCGAGCGTCGGGTGTAAGGAATCCATGAACTTCCCGATGATGGGTATTGTCCAGGACGCGCCCGGGAGATGGCGCTTCTTGTACTTGTACACGGCCTGCTCGAGAAGGAGTAGGGAGACGACGATGGTCGCGGTGGTGAAGAGCCATGTCGAGCCGCCCTGCGCCTTGGGGAGGAAGGAATGGGAGGGGGAGGTCATGTTGTACAACGCCGTTTCGGCGGCGGAAGGGACAGCGACGCCGGGCGAGCGGATATTTGCCATGACGAGCCGAGTGCGGGGTGGCGGTCAAGGACAAGATGGGGTCCAATAGTAGACGCTCGCTGATATGCTCTTCAACCGTCAAAAATTATCGAACCACCGGCCTTTTGATTTCTCGCACGTGGATACTGCCGAGGTCAAACGGGCTTTGTCATGGGCAGCCGAGAGCGCCCCCGGCCGCGCCTTTCCTACCCGCGAACGACTTTCAGCGAGGACAATGGCGAGAGATTCCCCAACCGAATGCATAGCCTGGCCATGACGGGAGGACGCATCTCATGATGGCGCCCATGCCCCATATGAAACCCCGCTTGGTCCAGTCCTTTCGGCGCCTCGGAGCTCATTTATGGCCGCCCTGGCAGCTGGCTGTTGCCTGGGAGCCAGCCGTCCGTCGCCTGAACGAAGGGGGAACGGCGGGAGCGAACGCAGCGACCGGCAGAGAGGCTGAACTTTCGGGGGCGGCCGCATCCTCTACGCAAACCGTGCCCCTCCACTCGCCAATCGTCCTGCATGTGCATGTCATCACGTCCGGCAAATCTTGGGAGATCGGGACCAGTTTCCCTTGAGCCCCTTTCCGTTGGGAGAATAGCTCTCCAGAAGCAGGAGTGTCGCGGGTAGAGTCTCTTGGAGGATCGACAGCAGAACCGAATAGAGCTGGTCTTTCTCATTTTTTGATTTAGCTATGCACACGTAGCGTACATTAGCCCCGAGCAGTCAAACTAATGGAACTGTGGGAAAAGGAAAGTTGAACCGTGGGAATCACTTAAGATCACTCATTGTGACAATGCTGTCACACATCACTTCGGCACCCCAGATCCCCGCATGAACATTCATTTGTCGCCCAGCGGCGCTTTGCGTTGCTCGGGCTGGAAGACAGATCTGTGAATCAGCGATGCTCAACCGATGGATGCGGCATCCAGGAGCGCATCTTTCGTCGTAGACGCAAAACACGCTAAAACGCCAACAGTGCTGGAATGATCACTTGAATGAACTTGATTTCTGCGGACCCTCTTTACCGTACAGGTATCGTGTGCGCACTGTCTTGTCAGGCCTGCCAGGCGTCCAGTCATTCGAATGGGCCTATGCCCATCTGCTCTCCGTGCACTTTCTTCCGTCGTTTCCAAGTTCAAGCAAGGCAACCATGCGCGGAGGTGCTTGGGAAGGGACCAACCCGGCGCTGAAGGGGCTGATGTTTCATTGCACTCTTATCTAAGCACATGCCCCGCCCTCGAACAGCAACATCACCGATCGCCCACCCTGGTTATTGCTCTCACTCTCGGCGGCACCGACCGCTAGCGCCTAGCGCTCGTACTCCTACTTCTCCCCCTCCCCCTCCATCCCCCTTCGCACACCCCGGCCCCTCTGAGCGCCCCGGGCCGATGCTCCGTCACTCATTTCTAGCCTGGCTCGCTGTGGCGTCCTGCGCGCATGCCGCGGTCCGGAATGTGACCGTCGACGACAGCGGGAAGGACGAGCTTACCGGAAACGAGATCACGTACTACCCGACCGGCGCCTGGAACGACGCGAGCGACTGCGACGGGTGCACCGCCCACCCAGCGGAGACGAATCTGGTTGGCGGGACCTGGCATGATAGTACGGTGTGTGGACTGGTGTTAGTGCGATCGGCGGGGAACTCACCCGAGAGCGCAGTTCAATAAGCAGCCAGGAAGTAATGACTTCCCCAATGAGCCGCTTTATGCGTCGTTCCAGTTCACAGGTGAGTGCACAGTGGTGAAAGAGGTGTAAGCCGCGCTAACGTCGCGCGCAGGGACCGCGGTATACGTGTTCTGCGTGCTCGCCCGGTCATCGAGTTCGCCGACAGGTAACTCGGATATGACCTTCTGGATCGACGACAACATCGCAGGCACGTTCGCCAAGATTGCGCCCGGCGAGGCAGGGTACGACTACAACATGTCCGTCTTTTCGCACGACTCGCTCGACAATGGGCGGCACAACCTGACGATCCAGAATGGCCATGTTGATGGGGTCAAGTCGCTCATTCTGCTGGACTACATCGTGTATACGTGAGTGCTCTCCTCCTCCCTCCTCTTTCCTTTCGTTCTATCCGCCCCACGCCACCTGACCGCCCTCAAACATCGGATGCACTGTCTGACTTCATTGATCCCACCCCAGGTACGACGATGACACTAGCAGTGGCAGCAGCAATTCCACCGATTCCGACGGCGACACCGCCAACCAGTCGGCATCCTCGGACTCGAGCTCAACCGATCACACAACTGTCATCGTCGCGGTCGTCGTGCCCGTTGTGTGCGCGCTCGCACTCATCGGAGTCGGTGTCTTCTTCTGGCGCAAGCGGAAGCAGGAGGCAGACAGGCCTCCAGTGCGCTTGGCGAGCCCAGAACCGTTCACCGACCCTGCTTGGGCAGGCAGCGCGCCGGCGTCGCAGGCACAATACGCACAGCCATTGCCGGGGCAGCAATACCCCGAGCACGCAGGCTACACGCAACAAGGGCAACCATCTCACGGCGCCTACGCCAATCAGTACTCCCCTACCGATGCCGCCTCGTCTTACTATCCGGTAGTCGGCGGCGTCATGACCTACCCGCCGAGCGCGAGCTCACACCCCTCGCAAGTCGCCGCCGGCCCGCATCCACCTCAGTCAGAGGCTGGCTCTGCGTGGTCAGCGTCTGGGCTGTATAGGAACCCGTCGCAGGCAGCGCTATCGCAAGCTGGGTCGCAAGCCATGTCTTCGACCTCTGGATCAGCGTCAGGCTCCGCGACGCAGGCCTATGGGTCGCAGGTTGGATATCTGCCGCATCACGGGAAGCAGATCGAGGTAGGGTCGGCAGTGTCGGGCACGGATTCGATGACGCACCGGACGCAGCCGTCAACAGAAGCGATGGGCGCGAGCGGATCCGCCGCCCCATTGCAGCAATCTCATGAGCAGGCGGCCGACCATGCTGACCTTGATGCTCCTCCACCAGCCTACGAGGACGAGGCGTCGGGATCGACATCTGCTGCGGCGGTTAAGGCGCGAAGGAATGCGGATAGAAAGAGGTAGATGGCTAGCCCCCTTGCCTATGTCGCTTCGCTTGCTTTCCTCTTGATCTGTCATGCTGTCTCGTCTGCCACCTTACTAAGCTTAAGCACCTTCTTCGAAGTATATATCATCTCGGTTTTCTGCATATGTATCTTACGACCGGTCTGCGCTTTTCCCCTGAAAGGTCACCCTTTTTCTTGGTCACCCAACGTGTTGCACTGTTGTGTTTTCTGCGCGGGGCCGAATCAGTTCGACCTCGTATTCCTTGGGCTTGGGGCAGCGGTCTTTTCACTTTTTCTGCTAATATGTGCCGGACGCTTTCTGTCGTTCATCTACGTCTCTCTTATTTGTATGCTGGGTTATATTGAAGCTGGCACTTGGGTCATGTAGCCCGCCGCGTGAGCCTTGTCTTAAGCGAGCAAGTTTGGAAACAAACGTGTGCCCGTAACAATCTGGTTGAGAGATCTCGCCAACTTCCCACATAGGGTACTTTACCATGACATCCGGAGCTCATGCCCAGCCCTTCAGTACTAAGTACAATGCACAGACCCTTCGAATCGTGACGATACGAACCGCTGGCTTCCGCGTTATTGTATTCCTTATCTAGGCTTGTTTAGCTGAAACATCACCATCCTTGTTATTTATGCGATGCAGGATTGCAAGAGGTCTGGCCAGCACTGCCATAACCTGGCTAGGACCTTGCAACCGCAAGTTCAACCATTCCGCTTCCAAATGGAGGCATGGCGGAACTTGCCGAGACCGGGGCCGGTCATCACCACGTGTGAGAACAAGGCAGGGTGCCCTTGTTCCACGCCACCATCAACGCTTTGGCCGCGACTGCGCTCTGCCCCCCTCTCCCTACCTGGTCTATACACCTCTGCCTGTTTGTGACCGGTGCATAAAAGGTGAAGATTTCCGCAAATACGATGCACGTTCCCATCCTCCGTCTCCGTCTCGCACTCTCGTTCTCCATTCCCATACTGATCATGTCGCAGCAACAGGAAGGAACTTCTCGTCCCAGAAGGGACTCCCGCGTCGTCGCCAAAATAAAGTACGCAACAGCCGACATGGACGCCCTCTACCCTAGCCGCAAACGCTATCGCGACGCTGCCGCAGGTGGCAAGACTCGATTCTGCGGCATGCGTTCCTTCTACGCGACTTACGCATCCGAATGGAAACTCCCTGAGGCGGAAGTCGAGGCCATCGAACGTCGCGCAACGAAGATTGGGGTCATCAACCGGTACAAGCAGTGGGCGCAGATGCCCAAGCCCAAGCGCCGTACGCTCGAGGGGGGCGCAAAAATCTTTCTCATCAAGGAGGACAACCACTTCCGCAAGATGGAATCTGTCGTGGAGAGTATACTCGAGATTGCTGAGGAGCTATATCCCGACCGGTTTTCTCGCGAGAAGCGCACGACGAGGTTCATGTGTCGCCCCACCAAGACCACTTCTTCGGAGGTGGAAGGCTCGTCTTATCGCGCTGATGCCCTGTTCGCTCGCGTCCACTCGTCGTACCCCGCGGCTGTGACCGAGAAGACCGCTGGGACTGTGGGCAACTCCTCGGTCAAAGTCCGGGACGATGTGATACTCACGGCCGACGTTACCTGTACTGGCGAGGGCAAGCTGGAATTAGGCACGGACCAGATCGTCGATGTGCGTATGCTCAGGATCGTCCGGTATGACTTTAGCTGACGATACCCGCAGAACGAGATGAAGGTGCTCGGACAAGCCGGCCACATGTTTCACAACGACGTCGGACGTACGGCAGTCTGGACGTTCACCATGGAGAATTCACAGATGCGGATGTGGTACCACAGCCGCTCCCACACGGGTGTTACGGAGCCATTCGACATGTACAAGGTACGTGCGGCCGGATTCCGCGTTCGACGTCGTCGACTGACTTCGTCTAGGAGCACGACTGGTTCATCCACTTTGTCCTATTCAACACGTACGCCTCATTGACGACGCTCGGCATCGACCCTACCGTCAAGCGCGTCATGGACAAGGCTGGGAATATGCAGTACCAGTTCGACATCTACCGCCCGGGTGACCCCACGCCGAGGGTATACGAGACAACGCGTCTCCTCGACGAGAGGTCCGCGAAGACCTTTTACACCCGCGCCATGCGTGTCTTCGCGGTTCGCAGAGTCGCAAAGAACACCGCCGATCCGAGCGAGCGTTTATACTCCGCAGAGACGCAGGTGCTTCGTGACTACTGGGTCTACGACGACGTTCCGGATGAGAGCGATATTCAGGAGGCAATCAAGGACGAGATGAAGAAGCACGCCGACATCTGGCCCGACGCGGAGAAACACATGATCGGCATCGAGGAGGACGGCGTGGTGCACTACCCGAACGTCGGTACGCCCGAGAAGGGCAAGGGGCCCGGCTATGTCCCAGCGCCCCCGATGGGTGCCGAGCGCTACGACTTCAAGAGCGAGGAGAACCCCGAAGGCTCGAAGCCGCGCCGCGCGCAGATCAAAGTGGCTACCACAGTGCGGACTCCTGATTCCGACAACACCCCACGCCCTGCCCCGAAAGCGCTGGCAGATGAGCTCCTCCGACTGCACGGCAAGAAGCATTGTCGGACTATATACTCGCAAATATGCATCGACCTGTACGCTGTCGATGATCCTGCGCTATTCTTCCACGCCCTTAGCCAGATCTCGAAGAGTGCGTGTTCGATTAGATTCTTCCGTCGGCCGTGTACTGACATCAGCGTTCTTGCAGTCCTACGCTACCTGAAGCGCGCCGGTTACCTACACAGGGACGTCAGCCCCGGTAATTTCCTCCTTTACCGGAAGGCCTCGGACGGAGCATCCGAGTCTGAACAGCGTCGACTCGTACTCGATGAGTGGGTTGCCTTTATCACCGACTTGGAGTACGCGCGCCCATACACGGGCGGTACAGGACACGATCCCATCACAGGCACTTCCCATTACATTGCCGTCGAGGTGCAGCGCCAGACCCATCTGTTCCTTCCGGAAATATTCGGTGATGTCCTACAAGGCGCCGAGAACTTTGCATTCAACTTCTACCATGATCTCGAGTCCGTGATCTGGATGGCCTTGGACTTCGCATTCTGCAAGATCTCCAAAACCCTGCTTGCGTCTATCCCGGATCTCTCGGACGCTCGTCTCAAGTTACTGCGCAGCATAGCGGTAGAGCTATTCCCTGGCGTACTTGAGGGCTCGCCTGAACGCACACATACGATCACCGCGGTGTCCAGGCTCTCGCAATTATCGCGGGACCTTCACTCGCTTTACGGTCAGGGTGCACCGATCGCCAAGGTTGTCAAACTTGCGAGCAGCCTAAATAACGCCCACAAGAAGCTCCAGTCCGACGTGACTACCCCATTCATCACCCTCGACAATAAGCGTATCGTGTATGACCCGAAACTCTTCCTGGACGACATATACATCGAGATGGAGAGGACCTTCCGCGAGATCAGCGATCACTACGTCCAGAACCCCGACACATTCGTACCTGTGCCCGACGAGCCCCCGCGACCCCGTCGCAAGCTTCGCGGCTCCTCCGTAGGAGGAGGGCTCACGTCCGAAGAGGTAGCTGCGATCTTCGCAGAACTCGACCGCGAGGAGGAAGAGCGGAAGAAGAAGGGCGCGAAGAAGGGCAGAGCACGGCCAGAACCGATCGAAGAGCAGCCGGAGGAGGACACTGACCCTATGGACATTTCGCCCGATGGAGAGGATGGCGACGCATCTGCACGCGATCATGGGGCACGCACCCGGCCACGCAAGCGGTCCGCGTCTGAGGACAAGCAGCGATCCGCGAAACGCTCTTGCACCGCTCGTCCGCAGACTCAGCCGACGCGTCGCTCGAAGCGCATTGCGGAGAAGGAGTCGGCGGACCGTTCGAAACATATCTCCGAGAAAAAAGTGGCCGAGCGCTCGCAACCGAAAGCAAGCGCGAAGAAAGCTCGCGAGACGGTGCGGGGCAAGCGCAACAAGCGCCCGGGGCGCACAGCGCCAGGCTAGGGTTGAAGATGCCCTTGCACCTGAGAGCGCTTTTAACCGCGGCAGCCTCCCTGAATCGCCGCCAGCACTCCATATCGTCACACAAGTGATTGCATTAGGGGGATAGTATATACACGTGCGTCTTCGGGGACGGCATCTTCGGGGAGGATGGTCGTCCTTCACTCCCGAAATCGCAGGTTTCATCGCCCTACTAGTCCGCCACTGTGGAGCGGCATCCGCACCTCCTTCGGCGTCTTTGCATATCCGTTCTTAAAGGCGCGGCGAGACGCCACGACAGATTCAGAGGCGAGTGTATACCTGTGTACTTGTATCCGGATACTTAGCATTGAACGAGAGTCGTTTGCCGTCATCAGTCATCTGCTATCGAGTGCATACGACAGAGGATCCAAATTCCGCTTACGGGCCTACTTTCCCACTGGCAGTCATTGCACTGTCACAAAAGCCTTCGCGATCATATTTCTCTGAGAGCAAGCGACGTATTCGAGCAGTTCTGCGCGTTGTCATGAGTCTCGTGAAGGAGCGCCGTCGTCCTGCGTTGTGTGCGCGCACTTATCCTGTCATGATCCCGTCCTCTCTGCGTGCGCAATAGTATCCTATCTGACGAGTGGTTGGGTTTGAGCTCGTAAGGTGACGATATTGGGCAGGAGCCAGCAAATCGATTGTAAGCCTCTCTTAGCTCAGTTGGAAGAGCATCAGACTGTAATGGTTACCGTATCATCTGGGGGTCGCCTGTTCGAACCAGGCAGAGAGGATTTTCTTTGCTTCAGTGATCCAACTTTTTGCGAGGATAGATAGTTGGCGGAGTTCCGCTTGTAAATGCAACAGAAAACGTCAGAACTCCAACGCATGCTTTGCATACGCTAAAGTTGACCACTATCATGACTCGACGGTGTCTTTGCGTCCTCGCACTTTGTCCTGTCGACCCCTCGGCGGTACTCATGAAGCCCGACATCTCTCTTTTGCTGCTTGCGAGGTGC
This sequence comes from Pleurotus ostreatus/Saccharomyces cerevisiae fusant, assembly GCA_024196135.1. Lineage (NCBI taxonomy): Eukaryota > Fungi > Pleurotus ostreatus/Saccharomyces cerevisiae fusant. The sequence continues at coordinate 12,691 of JAMQCK010000182.1, read as the reverse complement.
AAGAAGCAGATGGTCCAGCCAGCGATGCTTGGGAACGAGGGGGTATCTTATAGCACGCAACACCATAGGCTCTCAGTAGGGTATTTTGGGTATTTTGAAAGACCCGGTGAGCCGACTCTATGCACCTGGGATGATAGCGTACATTGTTGAATCATACCGCGTCGATCGGATGCATTGATCTAAATATTGGAATGTTACTTGTCCTTCAAATGAGGCTACTTATCGGTGGCATATCCGTCGGTTGCGCCACCGATATCAGGCCGCTTGTGCTCAACCGTAAGACTTTGTCCGCTCAGTCAATCATGCGCGCATGACAACAAACTTGCAGCATGAACAACGCTAGCCTGGTGACCAAACCTCCGACGCGATGCGAAGCCGCGTTGGAGGGCTTGGTAAAATACGTCAGAATTTTGGCTGACAGGCCTTATGATCGAATTTGTGACAAAACGTGCGCGACGGCAATGTCCGAGGCAGCCAAAATTTCCTTTTTGGGGACTTAGAGGCGACCGCCACCAAACGCGACGCCCATGTCCTGCGCGCTCTTGCCCTCGTCTTGCCCCAAATAAACTGAAGATCGATGACCAAGATACCTCCTTTGCGGCTGATGCTGTGTTGAAGCCTTCGCGACGGATGTATACGACTAAGCGCGCATGTACAAGATATTCAAGGCTCAGCCTAGTTGAAGGTGTTTTTAGGGGCGGCTCAGCGAGTTTGATGCTTCGGGGCGCAATCATTAAATTTGTGAGGTATCATTCCGTCCAATTGGTGCAGGAGAGCGCTCTAGGTACGTGTAGCATGCTCGTAAGCCCTAGGAAGTATACCACATCGTACAATATTCCTGTATGTCTTTGGGTAAGCCCTTGGGCCGCCTCCTGGGGTACAAAGGTGGGTAGTAGCTCAAGAATCACAATGCTAATCTTACAGAGCGCGAGGACGGCGTGCAGCGAGACAGGACGCCAAGCGCTGCAATAAGGCGGTCGCCTCTAAGTCCCCAAAAAGGAAATTTTGGCTGCCTCGGACAATGCCGTCGCGCACGTTTTGTCACAAATTCGATCATAAGGCCTGTCAGCCAAAATTCTGACGTATTTTACCGGTCCCTCCCATGCCGCTTCGCTTTTGGCATGGGAGGGCTCCGGTCTAGAACAACGCGATCAGATACACTGGGGGTCCGGCGAGGGGCGGCCTTACGTTGTCGGAGAATGAATCGACAAGTCAGGTTGATGAATGGCCTCGCACTGCGCAGACGGAATGCAGCTTGCCTTTTGCGGCAACAGTCTTTGTGTGCGCCGTTTGTAATGTGTAACCAGGGCCCTGAAATTGATAGCCTTGAGACATTCGGACTGGCTGAGCCTGAATTCAAAGAATGGACCGGGTCTAGTCTCGGGACCCGACTCTAGTTTTCAGAAGAGAGTCTGGAACGAGTGACGCGGGGCTTCGCACCCCAGCTTTCGTGGGAACTTTCTTGACAGGTGAACGACATCTCGCGGTTCCGACCCGCCCAACAAGGCCCAACATGACCGGAATCGGCGTGTCAGTGAGCGCGATGACGGGCAAGTTGGGAGGCCGGCCCAAAGCTAAACGGAAGGTCTTCAGCCATTTCGAGGCTTTCGGAGATGGCCGACGTCGCGGAACCGTCAAACTTCTTCCCACGAAAGCTGGGGTGCGACGCCCACTGCCACTCATCCCAGACTAGACCGGGTCCATACCTGGCAAACATCAACCAGTCTCCTTCCAAAAGGGGAGATTACGGCGTATGCCGAGACATGCCGGTAATCAACGCGCGTGTGATCAACGCGTTTGTTCTTGTTCAAGCGCCACCACCAGTGCCCGACGTACTCCGCTCTGTCTTTGTCCTGTCATTTGTGTTTGGCTGAGGCCCGGAGAATATAAAAGGTATGTAGATGCTCCTCCTCGTTGCCTTTCCCCGCTTCTTTCCATCGACGCATCTACGCGCTGTGGCTCACCATGCCGTCCGTACAGCTACCGCGCCTCCGATTCTACCCCGATACACCACTTCTCACTCGCCTCTACTCTATCCATAGTATGGACAGCGAGAGTTTGAAGGATGCTCGCGCTCGCCATCGAGACACCGCCGCCCAAGGGGGCAGAACGCGTGTCGCTGGCATGAACGCATTCTATCAAACGTACCTTCCTGATTGGAAGCGCCTCTCGCGCAGCGAGTGGGAGAAGCTGTACGCGGCTTTACTCCGTGACAAGGTCATCAACAAGGAGGGCGTGTGGGCCGACCTTCCGCCCTACAAGAAGACCCGTACGAAGACCGGCAGCAAGGCTCGTCGGACGCACGAAGACACCCACTTCCGACGACTCGAGAAGGTCGTCGAGCGCGTTCTCGAAGTGGCGGAACGTACTTTGAAGAAGCGCTTCTCGCGTGCCAAGCGCACGACCAAGTTCATGTGTCGCCCTCTGCACACTACGGATTCAGAAGTCCCGGGCTCCTCTCAGCGTGTCGACGCGATGTTCGTCAGGCTCCATTCCTCCTATCCTTCCGGAGCGATACAAGGAGGCAGCGCCCGCAACGCGTGGGCCGACTACAATGGCGAAAGAATCATGACCGCCGACTTGACGAACACCGGCGAGTTGAAGCTGCACGATACAGACAGGGACGTTATAGACGTATGTGCCCCTGATTTTTCTCTCTTTTCTTCTTCTGACGCATATCACAGAACGAAGACAAGACATTGGGATTTGCCGGCCATGCTTTCTGGAACGATGTCGGTCGTGCTGCCGTCTTGTCGTTCACTATCGAGGACTCCAACATGCGACTGTGGTATCACAGCCGCTCGCACACCGTTGTTTCCGCGCTGTTCGACATATACGATGTGCGTCGCCCTGAACTAACCACATGTGACTTCGACGCTGACGTCGTCTTTCAGGAACCTCAATGGTTAGTCGAGTTCATCCTCTTCAACACGTATGCGCCTTTGTCGATGCTCGGTATCGATCCCACGGTCCGTCGTGTCTTGGACGACAAGGCCAAGCTGCAGTACCAATTCGACATCTACGCCGAAGACGGATCCTACAAGACCTATCAGACCGTCAACGTGCTTGAGGACGTCGCCTCCAAGCAGCTCTATACACGCTCAATGCGTGTGTACACGGTGCACCTCGTCCTCCAGAATGCAGACTCCCATGCGGACCGCGTCTTCGATCCGGCGTTCAATGTTCTTCGCGACTACTGGGTCTACAGCGACGTGCAGGACGAAGGCGTCATACAGAAGAACATCATGCGCGAACTGGAACCACTTCCCGACTGGCCCGACATCGAGCGTCACTTCATGGGCATCGAGGAGGACGGCGCGGTCCGATACCCACCGGCGGACCCGTCGACGAGCAGCAGCGTTCCTCCTCCCCCTGCCGGCTCCAAATTCTATCACTGGAAGCGGAAAAACAACCCCAAGGAAGCAGCTCCTGCCGCCCCGAAAGTCAAGTCGGCCTCCGCGATCCGAACCTCCGGCTCACGCAACGGCGTGTCTAAGCTTGCGCCTCAGGCGGATTCCGACCCCATTCTGCGAGTTCACGGGAAGAAGCATTGTCGCACCGTATACACGCAACTTTGCCTGGATTTGGGCTCGGTCTCTAGTCCTGCGCTATATTTCTACGGCTTGAGCCAGGTCGTCAAGAGTATGTGTCCACAACCATCCGTTTGCGATGTAAACTGACGCATGTCGCAGTCCTGAAGTACCTCAAGCGCGCCGGATATGTGCATAGGGACGTCAGTCCAGGCAATTTCCTGCTGTATCACGCGAGCGGGACGCTTCCAAAGGAGATAAACGCTGAGCTCGATAAATGGATTACTCTCGTCTCCGACCTCGAGTATGCCAGACCTTATCGCGGTGGTACTGGACACGACCCTCTTACGGTATGTGCTCTGCCCTCAGCTTCTTATATGTCGACTGATTGTACAAAATAGGGAACACCGGGATTTGTTGCTGTCGAAGTGCAACAGCAAAAACATGAATTCAAGCCACAGCACACCGACGCGTTCACCGTTCCCGCAATTGCGCAATTCTTTTCGTTCAACTACTACCATGATCTGGAGGCTGCTCTCTGGTTGGCGTTGGACTTCGCATTCCGAAGGATCCCGAAGAGCAAACTCGACGTATCGACACCATGGGGCCCCGCTGACGCCGTTTTGCGACAACACGCAGCCGATCTCTTCCCCGGCAAATTGCTGGGCTCGAAGCCGCGCAGCGACTGTATCATCGACGGGGCGGAGACAGCGACTCACGGCCAAGCGCTGATGGCCATTCATGGCGCTGAGGCGCCTATCTTGAAGATCTTCGATCTCATTGGCCAACTTCGCAACGCCTACAGCCGGATTGAAGATAGTGCGCACGTGCCAGTCATTCAGCTTGATCACGGACGCAAAGTACTCGACGACTCACTGTTCACTGAGGATATATACGACCTCATGGAAGCGACTTTCCGGGACGTCAGCAATGCCTACCTGCACGATGACGAGGAGTTCATCCGGGTACCGCCTCCGCCCGCAGGGGTCATCTCGCCCCCGCGCATGGCCTCGGAACCGCGTGATATAGGCCCTCGCCCGCTTGCATTCAACTTGCAGGAGGCCATCTCCGAAGAAGGGTCCGGGAGCGAGGATTGGCCTGAGCCTCCATCGCCGCGTGCCGGCACAAAAAGGTCCGCAGGCGAAGACGAGTCCACCGATGCGTCCTCCCATTCTCGTCGTGGCACGCAGAAGCGTACCACTCGAGGAGCAGCCGCGGATTCAAAGCCGCCACGGAAGCGGGTTCGCCCTAGCTCGGAGCCAACTCGTCGGTCTAGCCGGCTAGCGGCCAAGGCTAAGAAAGCTGAGGACATGGAAGCGCAAGCAGCCCCCAAGACTCGGTCGACCAGTCGCAGGCGCCCCAAAACCACGGGTGTAAGGAGGTAGATAGACGAGATCGAGAATGTATACCAACGCTAAATGTAACTCCACCTACGGGCGTGCGAGCAGCACACGCCTTTGCCTTCTTAGATGGACTTCAGGTTCGCAACGTAAGCCTGGTAGTGATTACGCAGAAGGTGCAAGCTAAACGTCTCTCCGAAATCCTGGTCCACCCTCAGGACCATAGATCTGCTCTCGCGGAACCGCCGGATTCGCACCCGCCAGCGTCCCCCACACCGCATCGCGTACCCACCCATCGTTCTTCGTTGCAGCGTCGCGAAAGTAGGTCTGCCCTCGCGCGTCCTGGTACGCGAGCGTCTGCTCCGTCGCGCCAGTGCCGTTGATCGCATGTCGAAGTCCTGGCCAGTCGTCCATACCGATCTCCCCGACGGCTCTTTGTATGGATTGCAGGCGCTTGGTCGGGGTGAAGGGAGCGCTGAGCGCACGGGTGTGGGATTGGTTGATGGAGGATCCGTAGGCGCCTGGCACACCCAGTCAGACGCGAATCTGCATGAGAGATGAGAATGCGCACCGTATTGCATCTCGTAAAGCGAGTAATTAGAGAATACCGCTAGGGGGTACTCGAATGCATCGCGTAGTCTTTGTATGCCACCATGCGTTGACGTGGTCGTGCCAATTGTGGACTGATTCGCCCACTGAAGTTCGTCAGCGTCGAGCGATACTCGCACCTGCGAGTTTGTGGCAAAGTCGTACCTGCAACCAGCCTTGATCCGCGTAAAGTTGCGAATTGAAGTAACTGGCGCTCTGCTCGGATCGCACTGTCTTGTTTCCTCCCGGCGTCGCCAACTCCGCCTCGATGAGCAAAGAGCGCTTCGCCTCAACCTTCGTCCACACCGTCACATTGCCCTCACTCGCACCGCCAGTCGTCGTAATCTCAGCCCTTGCAGGTGCCTCGTACTTCGTAATCCTCCCACTCGTCGATCCGACACCCAGCCGCAAGTGCAGCCCTCCCGATACGAACCAATTCGAGTTGATGGTGGATCCCACCTCCCCCTGCCCCACCACCGCGAGTGTGATGTTATGCGTCCCATTCGCCGCCGCCGTCGAGCTGTCCAGAAACAATGGAAGCACCGGGGTCAAATCGACCCAGTACGTAGGCGCATCGTACGCCCCGTAGGAAGTCAGAGGGCGCCAGAGGGAGGGTGTGACGCCGCCGGTGTAGATTACTGGGTAGGGCCAGACGATGGCAGCGAGCGTGCCATCGACGAGCACCTGAATCTCGCGGAAGGGGCCTTTGGCGATGAGGCCGGTGCTTGAGGGGAAGTAGCCAGAGAACTCGTCGGGTGTGTCTAGAGTGATTCGGTCATTGTTTGGGTGTTATTCTCGCACACATGCCAAACCGAGCTTACTGAGATACCAGAACTCCTCTGCAGAATTTCCAGAACAGTAGACCTCGACGAAAGCTTCCGTCGTGTTAGGTGGGATGGAAACCGCCGTCGACCCTCCTGCATCGCTATCGAGGGTGAAGTAATTCGCCGCATCGGAGACGCCTAGCGATAGTGGAATAATGATGTCTGCTGTCTCTGGCGTAGGAAATGACTCGGTAGGTGCGTAAAACGTTGCGGTGAGGGTCACTGGAGGAAGGTCAGTCATTCTTGGCCCGGTGAGGATTGCACCACTTGCCATCGAAGGCGCCGTCAAGTAGCCTATGGAAAGTAGCTTGAGCGAGCTTCAACAGAGAGACACAACACGTACAAGCTCTCGTCCACTATGTTGCCGAAGTCCATGAGCAAGTCGCCCTCTTGCGCGAAGAGTGCAGCGTAGTGTGTAACGTCCTTGATCCTACACAGAATGATCTAAAGGAGAGGCAAGTACGCAAAGAGTCAAAGGCCTACGTCGTCCAAATGGTCCCTGTCTTCGTGGGTTCCGCAGAGGAAGTCCGCCATACTGATTGCATCGTTAGCTAGCGCGTCAAGTAGCATAAAGTGAAGCTTACTCTCTGCATGCGACAGATATATGGACTGCGAGATCTTCTGCGTCAGCTCGTGTAGGTTCTGCTGTGAAAATGCACTTACGCCAAGTCGATCGTATTGCGTCCCTTCCCTGTGGTCACATATTCAACAATCGTTGTTCAGGAAACACCAATGAGAAGGAAGGAAACTCACGAATACACAGTCAAATTCAAGCTAATCGCTGCCCACTTCCCCACCTCCCCGCACGCCCTGTGTGTAGGCGGCGTGTAGTCCACGACCGTGGGCGCGCCGTACGACCCGTCACCAAAGGTATGCTGCAGGAGAACCTAGGCGAGTAGTATTATAGGTAAGCTTCCCCTCAATTGACCCGTCGGTACAGGAAATTACCTGCGAGCAGCTTGTGCCATCCAAAGGCACGACCGTAGGCGCGAAAAGCTGCAGGTCAACCAAAGGCGCGATGGTCGGGTCGTCGGTCATGAGGGGGACGCGCTTGTCCAGGGCATGAACGGAATCACCCGTGGGTCGGTAGGCGAGGCCATCGAGAAGGGGCTGAAGCTCTTCCGGGGTGAGCTGAGCGGCGGAAATCGTCGCAAGCGCGAGCGTCAATGGCCATATTTCTACCCTCATCGTGGCCTATGTCATGCGGGAAGGAAGGTGGGGAAGCATCAAGAGTTGTTCTGGTATAGTATATATGCGCATGCAGGTCCGACGCAACACCGACTTGCACATGTGAACGACGGAAGATAGGCAAGTGAGCGCATGCTATCAGCTCGCGAAGTACCCACGCCATATACGAGCGATTTCGAACACTGTTCAGTAACCTGGAAACTTTTCAATGACTTCAGTTTGAATGAAAACAATGACTTGTGATCGAGCAGTTCGAAAGCACCTATAATACAAACATGCACGCTACTTAGCTTCACTGGACGAGACGCATACCTAGGTTCGCTGACCCAAGGCTCCTATCAAGGCTGCCTAGCCAAGCCGCCTTCCATGACCCCAGTTGTGTCCCGACGTCGACCCAGACGCCGCCTGCGCCCGACGTGGGGGCACAACATGCACGCCCGTACCGCCCATCCTGAAGCCACCTTGGGAGCCGCCCCTCGGGCCGCTCTCACCAAACAGATTCCTCAACCACCGCGGTGCTTCACCAAACGCTAAACATGTCGTCAGCATCTCCTCCATAACCCAAAAGCCAAACACTCACCACTCAACGGGCCCTGCCCCCCAAGGCCAGCACCCCACACGCCCCACCACCACAGATGGCCGATAGCGGCACCGACGCAGGACTGCGCCGCCGCGCCCGGCCCGCCCATGAGCAGGTCGAGCCCGACCATAACGAAGGGCATGTAGCGCACGGGGAAGGTGATGAGGCCGAAGAGGCTGCTTTGGGCGCCTGGCGGTGCGAGTTGGGCGGAGAGGTAGGTGAGACAGACGAGCATGGGGCGCGTGAAGATGAAGGGATGGAGGGGGGTGGAGGCGATCTGGGAGGTGAGTTAGTTGGGTTGGGCTTGGGAAAGGGCGGAGCGAAGAGTGAGAGATGGGAGATGGGAGAAAAGCGAGGGGAAGGGGAGGAATAAGGGACGTACAACTGTGGCAAAATTGGCTATGAAGAGCTGCCAGGCGAGGTCGGAGGATCGCCTTGCGTAGGGGCCTTCTTCGAGTTCATTGGCGGTGCGGCTGCGGCGATGGGTCAGAATTGAACATATGGACTGAAGGGGGACGCACTAGAGCATCGCAAGCTCAAAGATGTAGTTAATTCCACCCCCTGCAAGTTCACAAGGTAAGTTGAAGTGCCCTTTCAAGCGCGCCATGCGAGCTGACCTCCCAGGAAGAAGCTGGTGTACAGTCGCCATATCTGCTAGGAAGTCAGCGCGTCCCCTTACACTCAGAGAGACTTCCACGCACCTCAAATCTTCGCAACACCAGATCCTGCACGTACAGAACCCTGTACGGACTCACGAGGTTCATGAGGGTGGTCAAAGTCACCCCTAGCGAGGAGATGCATAGAAAGCGGGTGACTGGCGGTATTTTCCTGATTTCTGCAACGAAGCCGTCCATGTTGAGAGTCGTATAGGTGTCGTGAATTCAGCTGGAGTTGGTGGTAGAAGTACAAGTTGCGTTTATTGTGCTTTAGAAAGGCAGCGGAGGCAAGTCGCGCGAAGGTTCCAGTCCGGCCCGGTGCCGACTGACGTGTCCACGGTCACACGATCACGTGAATGGTGAAGTTCAACTTTGGCTCAAAGTCTGAAATTGCTCGGGCGGGCTCAGGACTCGGTCCGTATACAATCCAAGTCAAAGGCTGAGCTGAGTATACAGAGAAATCTGTATACAAGTACATGAAAGCAGAATCCTATCTGATCCTCTCTAGTAACTCTCTGTGAGTATTACTGCGAACCTGTTCCACGCGCTTTTCTAGGTCGCAGAGCTCGCGTCCGAGTCTCGGTAGGCTGCACCTCTCGCTTTCAAAGAGTCGTCCTTCCAGCAGGCTGATTCTGTGTCGCGACCTGCTGAGACTGCAGCAAAGCCGCTATTCGTTTAGATCGACGCGTCGGTTCCGCTCCCTTGATACGCGTGCGCCTGACCTTGCGCGCAGGAGCTTGAGGTTCGGTGAACGCGTCGTCGCCGCGCTTCCTCTTCTTCTCAGAAGCTATATCGCGAGCGGCGGCTGAGGAGCCTGAAGTTTTGCTTCCAGCCGTGGTAGCCGCGTCGGTCGTCGTTTTGGCGTCCTCGCTGGTGGTCTTTGACGCCGCCGTACCGTTGTGAGGGCCATGAGCACCCGAGACATCATCAGCACCAGTCCCATCGTCACTGTAGTTCCCGGCACCCGCTTCTACTGTGTGATAATCTCTGTCGTGGTTGAGATCGCAATGGAAGTGATCGGAAGGCAGCGGCCTCGGCGCCATCTGCGCCGTTGGATCCGAATCGAGAGGGTCATAGATAGACACGAAGATATCTGCGTTGGCAGGTTCCGCATAGTAGTCGCTGATAGTGAGGAAGACAGTTTCCATAGCGTCGTAGAACTCGTCAGTGAAGAGCTTGGGATCGTAAGCCGCGTGCCCGCTCTTGAATTGAATCGAGGGATCTGATGGGTCGGTGGCTTCCAGAGTAGTAAATGCACGCGCAAGCTCGCTGACGAGGCCCGCTAGCTGCTTGACAGGAGAGTCGGCGCCGTACACTTCCTTCAGAACGTTGTGCAACCGGTAAGTCTCGGCGCCATTCTTGCCCATCAGGTCGTAGCGGCCTGTGGAATCGTAGGAGAAGATCGTCGCGGCATAGTCCCAGAGGAAGTCTCGCGCTGTGAGCTTTCCGGAAGTGATCAGGGCTCGTCTCTTCGAGGAGATCCTTCGGCAGACGAAGTCCAGTGCCATCCACAAGGCCGCTTCGGCGTCGTGGTAGAAGTTGTACGCAAAGTGAGGGGGCGGTGGAATAACCGGCCTTTCGTCGTCATCGGAGGATTCAGGGCTGTCGGTGATGATCAAGCGAGGCTTGAAGTCATACTCTGGGAGGAAACTGTATCTCTGATAATACACTTCGACAGCAGCGTAGAACGGGGTACCCTGTGCATGTGTAAGTCAAGAAAGGCTGGGCGATGCATCGAGCTATAGCGCACCGGGTTCTGATCGTCCTTAGGGGCATCTAGGTAAGGCCGTGCGAATTCCAGATCGGAGATGATCGTCACCCAGTCCTCGCGGGCGGTTTGGGAGATCGTGGCGGGGTCGGGGAGGCCACCGTTGTTTTTGAGATAGTGCATGAGGAAATTGCCGGGGCTCACGTCGCGATGAACATAACCCGCGAGCTTCACGTATCGCAGGACTGCAAGATTTGGAGTATCAGCATGATATGATGACGCCGAAGTAATTGATTTACGCACTTTTGGGGACCTGGCTCATCGCATAGAAGAAGAGCTTGGGATCATTGACCTTATAAAGGTCGATGCATAGCTGTTCGTAAACGGTGCGCATGTGCTGTTTCTCGTGCAGAGCGGGAGCGGGCACAGTAGTATCGACCGAGGCAGGGATCCGGACGACGCCGTCCTCCTTGATGCGCATGAAGTGGGGAGCAGCCTCCGCCCAGACGCCTTTGCTCTCGAGTTTTTGTTTGATGCCGTCTTGGATGATACGCTCTGGATTCTTTTCTTTGACATCGGCGCGGTCGTAGTAGTCACGCAGCACGTGAGGCTCTTTGGCGAGTGTCCGCTCGTTGGCATGAGGGTCGCCGAAAACCTGATGAACCTCGTAGACACGGGTGGAACGAGAGTAAAGCTCCATGGCGAAGGCTTCGTCGAGGCATCGTGTGGTCTCGTAGCTCGTCCGGACGTTCGTCTGCGGGTCATAGCAGTCGAATTGGTACTGGAGATTATTGTTAGAGTCTGCGACTCTGCGAACAGTGGTGTCGACACCGAGCACGGATAGCGGGGCGTAGGTGCTGAAGAGGATGAACTCGACAAGGTCAAGGAAGTTCTGGAGTAAACTGTCAGCTAGAGCAATATCTAACGGACGGATGGCGCACCGTGTGTATATCAAAAGCCTCAGTGAGGCCCGTGCGAGCGTGCGTATGACACCAGATACGCATTCGGGTCTTCTCGATTGTGAAGGAGAACACCGCGATGCGCCCGACGTCGTTGTAGAAAGCATGCCCAGCGTGCGCGTATTGTTTCTTGATATTCTGTAGACATCTCGTCAGAATCAGACAGCAGAGGAAGAACATGTCACGCACATCGAACTGATCTGCAGGCGCGTCGTCTGGCTTGAACTCGCCTGTGACCAGGACGTCCGCGGTGAGTACGAATTCGCCAGTTTGCCGGATCCTGATGTAGGAGTTATGCGCGCTTCCCCAGCGACTGCTTGCGCCTTTCGGGTCGGACGCTTCGATGCGCGTGTTGACAGCGTCGACTTTATGTGACGCGCTCGGGACGTCCGCGTCGGCATCAGAGCTGGTGGCAAGCCGTGCGCGGCATCGAAAATCGGTCTTTCGGTTCTCGAGCTTGAAGCGATCGGGAAGGGTCTTCTCTGCCAACATGACGACCTCGGAGAATATCTTCTCTAGCGGATTGAAGTGCACATCTTCTAACACCTTCGGCTTCGGGTCCGGGAGCGCGACCCATCGCCCGTTCCTATGAACGTTCGCCTCGTCTAGCGCGAGGGTGAGAGCATGTTTCTGGTCTTCGGTCAGAGGCTCCCAGCCCGTGGCGTACGCAGAGTAGAAGTCCTTGACGGAGTAGTAGCGTCGTGTTTTGTCGCAGGTGCGGACATTGATATTGAATCGACATTCGGAGGGCACCTTACCCATGTTACGATACCGTTCGCAAATTGCCCTCACAGAGCGAGGCTCTTGGTCAGTTTGCGGGGGATGATGATGGTGGTTCAGGTCTGAAGCGCGACGAGGATTAAATAGACGCAACACGAGGTAGTCATGTGACCGGAATTTGCCGCCATCAGCCATCGCATGCCCATTTTGGCATGGTGACCGGCAACGCCGGTTCGGAAACCGTGAGCTGACTAATCAGCCGCTTGGACACTTTCGTGGCAAGATGAGCGCCGTCATCTGCGTTGGTGGGTAGTCCATGTTTGTGGACTTCCTGAGACCTATACTGACCCAGAAACAGTGCCATAAGAGCCTAGATACGTACCGAGGCCTTAATAATAAACGAATAAACTGCTCTTTCCGAATTTTAGTGCTGGCCATAAAATTCGGCTTCACTATCCTCCTCCTCCTCCTCGTCGGTGTCCATCAAAAAATCCTCTGTGCCTACAGCGTCCCCTGACGCCTTCCCTTCAACATCTATATCCATCAATCCCTGATGATTGCGGTGATGAGCAATCGCAGCACGTAGGTATACAATTTT